>PVJN01005727.1:0-18101 GCA_004026805.1 Lasiurus borealis | reverse complement strand
CATTGTTTAATAGCATGCTGTTTAGTCTCTTGAATATAATTTCTATCTTCTTGAATTTGAAGGGACTTTTCCTATGACCCAACACATGGTCTATCTTTGAAAATAACCCATGTGCACTGGAGAAGAATGTATATTCTGTGGCTTTGGGGTGAAATGTTCTGAAAATGTCAATTAAATCCATCTGGTATAGTGAGTCATTGAGGATTGATGTTTCTTTGCTCATTTTTTGTTTAGAGGATTTGTCCAGTGGTGACAGTGTGGTATTAAAGTCTCCCATTATGACTGTATTGCTGTCAATCTCTCCCTAATATCCTGCAGGAGATTTTTATGTATTTAGGTGCTCCTATATTGGGTGTGTGTATGTTTTTCAGAGTTATTTCTTCCTGTTGAATTGTTCCCTTTAGTATTATGAAGTGGCCTTCTTTATCTCTTGTTATGTCCTTCACTTTGAGATCTAATTTGTCAGATATAAGTATTGCAACCACAGCTTTTTTTTTTTTTTCATTTCCATTTGCCTGAAATACCATCTTCCATCCCTTCAACCTTAATCTGTGTGCATCTCTTCGGTGGCTGATGTGGGTTTCTTGTAGACAGCAGATATATGGATCATGTTTTCTTATCCAATTGGTTACCCTATATCTTTTTTTGGAGCATTTAATCCGTTTACATTTAAAGTTATTATTGATAGGTATTTATCTGTCACCATTTTTAGTCTTTACCCCCAAGTTTCTTCTTTGCTTCTTATTTCTTTTTTTTTACAGCAAATCTGTTAACATTTCTTGCATTGCTGGTTTGGTGGTAATATATTCCCTTAGTCCTTTTTTTCTGTGAAGCTCCTGATTTCACCTTCAATTTTGATTGAAAGCCTTGCTGGGTACAGTATTCTTGGATTCAGACCCTTTCTTTGCATGACTTTGTATATTTCATTCCATTCCCTTCTGGCCTGATGAGTTTCTGTTAAGAAATTAGTAGCTAGTCTGATGGGGGTTCATTTGTAGGTAACTTTCTGTTTCTCTCTGTCCGTTTTTAAGATTCTTACTTTGTTGTTGGTGTTTGCCAATTTAATTATAATGTGCCTTGGTGTCGGTTTTGTGAGGTTCATTTTCCTTGGGACTCTGTGAGCTTCTTGGATTTGTGTGGGTTTTTTCTTTCCTATATTGGGGAAGTTTTCTGTCATTATTTCTTCAAACAGGTTTTCTATTCCTTGCTCAGTTTCCACTCTTTCTGGGACCCCAGTTATGCGGATGTTGTTGTGTTTCATGTTATCCCAAAGTTCCCTTAGGCTCTCCTCTTGCTTTTTAATTTTTTTTCTAGAAGCTGCTATACTTGGATATTTTTTTCTATCTTGTCTTCTAGCTCAGTGATGCGGTTCTCTGCTTCTTCTAGTCTACTTTTGATACTTTTTTATTGAATTTTTTACAGCAGCGATGCCATTTTTCATTTCTTCTTGGTTCGTCTTCATTTCCTCTTGGTTCTTACTCATATTGTCGAATTTGTCTTCCATTCTTTTCAGCCACCTATGACCATTTCTCTGAATTCTTTCTCTGGGAGGTTGCTTGCCTCCATTTTGTTTTCTTCTTTTTCTGGTGATGCCTGCTTTTCTTTCATATGTGGGCTGTTTCTTTGTCTGCTCATGGTCTCTCTTCTCTTGGTGTCTGGTTATGTAGTTCTCTCCCTCATTTCCATGTGGCATATGGAGCTCCTCTGAATCTGAGTATTTGCATTGATTGGTGAGTGGTGTTCTGGGGCTCAGAGCTGTTCGGTGGGTGCTGCAGCTATAGATTTTCAAGCTTCTGTAAACATCCACTTCCCCCTTCAAGATGGCACATTCTCCACATCCGAGCTGGTGGCTCTGGGAGAAAAACCCAGCAGCAGTGGGGACTGCCCAGTCAGGGGAGCCCTATCCAGCAGTCCCCCATCTTCTCCTGGAGTATAGCTGTCCCTTAACTTGCCAACAAACACTCTCTGTGCGACCCTTAGCTGTTCTCTGAGTCTGTTCCGGGAGAAGACTCGGGACACATCCATGTATTCCGCTGCCATTTTTCTTCCCCTCTGAAAATATGCTTAAAGCAAGATGAAAGGTCTCTTTCCTTGGTGATTTGACTCAGACTTGCTATAAGTGGGATCCTGCTGAGTTGGAACATATATTTTGAAAAACCAATATATTCCTTTAAGTGGCTTAAACTATGACATTTATGTTAGAGATCCGGAAAGCAGTTGTGTGAAGGCACAACAGAAGCACACAGGCGACTGACTGGGTTTATAGGAAGTGGAGGCATGGGGTAGGGTATAAAGTGAAGTCACAACTTTCCTAAGACAGCACCAGTGCACATCGGGCTAGGAGGGTGCTGCTGTGAGAGGAACTTGGGCAATCCAGAAGCTCTACAGCTCAGCAAGGAGAGGTCCAAATGAGGCCACAAAGCACTCTTGCTCAGGGCACCTTTCCCTGAACACTCCTTCACCTCCTTACCTATCCCTCTTCAGCCAGGTCTCCTCTGTCTAAGCTCCCTTAACAACCTGCAATTCCTTCTAGCACTTAGCACTCCACCCCATGTATTCATTCTGTGGCTTCTTGCAAGGTCTGCTTCCCCACTAGGAGTAAACTGTGTGAGGCTGACATGGTGGGTTTATTTACTTTCCATTCCACCTGTAGTAAATAAATTGTTACTGACTATGTGAAAGTGGTATTTCTTTGACTTTCTGCTGATATTCCTGACAGAAATGGAAGCACATATGAGTTTGCCATCAGAGCTAAGCTGTGGGCTCAAAAGCTTCTGCACAGGTGAACCTGACACAGAGGGACACAGATGAGCCAGCTGGCAAGAGTTCCATACGTCAGAGGCAGGAAGACTTTCTCACTAAACAGGTAGGCATTCCTGACAAATACATGGTTTGAGTTTGCTGCTTGATTTTGTGATTTAGGTTTGAAAGTTTCATAGTTTTGTATTTTAGATTCCTTTCTTCCATTCCCATCCTCATTTCCTTAGTTCAAGACTCAGGAAAGGGTCTGGGAATAGATACATTATGAAGAAAGGTTACCATTAAGGGCTCTAAGGTAATGTCCTATGGAAAAGAAACTTTGCAGAGATTAGTCACATCAGGACTATCCTGATAACCTTGGTTAATGTTTTTATAGGTTATGTATGAAGCTTTCACATCACTGAGTCTCACAGACATATTGTAAAGTAAGCAGATGAGAATCATGGCAAATTAACATTTTTTGAGAGCTCATTCTGTGTTGAAGCACTACACTCTATATTTAGAATATATTACTTAATCCTCACCACATCTCTGTGATTATTATTCCCAATTTAAGGATGAGGAGACTGAGATCTAGAAGTCAAGTTTGCCACAAATTGTATAACCAAGAAGCTTAGAGTCAGGCATCAAACCCAGTCTCACCAACTCAGAGGATAAACCACTATGTTAATAAATGGTACTGGGGGATCTCCAATAGATAAATTGTTGCTACTATAGGTCTTCCAACTGCTGGTTCAATTCTGTTACTTTATGTTGCCATTTTTAAAAACTAGATTACAGTTTTACTCTAGCTTAGAGTTTATCAATCAGAGGCTATGGTGATGTAATTGTGTATGATTAAAATTACATCGATCAGGACTGGATAAGAATCCTCTACATTTACTAATTTTAAAATTGTTGAATACCTTTACTGATTTTATTTTTTAGAGGTAGTCATTGCTTAATAACCATTGGACACATCTACTGAATATATTGAGGAAAACAGGTACTTTACAACACTGTTAAGAAACATAAAAAAATCTAAGTCAATGAAACATGATTGCATGAGTTCTTTTTAGAGACTTCTTCAGGGAGATGACAATGACCAACAGTGACTGGCACTTTTTTTTGCCTTCTAGAGATCCAAATCTCTGTCCCTATGGGTTCTCTTTACACTCTATTTTGTATTTGATAAGAAAATATGAAAATGCCATGATTTGTAGCTGATATGAATAATTATAACAAAAAGCTCCCTTGCCTAGAACTCTAGATGGAAGAGTGATCCAGTCAAAATTTTGGGCTTGTGCAGTGCTGTGACCCAAGCTTGGCAGAGTTCAGCACAAAGGGTGTCATTTAGTCTTTTGAATATCACTGCCTGCATTTCAAAGCCATATGAGAAAGGATATTGGCTCACATTTGTTTTTGTGTGTTGTATGTGCCTCCTCCCCTCTCCGTGCTAGATAATTAAGATTTTAATATTCAGTAGTGGCATTCTAGTTCTAGTAGAAGAAAAAAGGGGGCGGTTCCGGAGGGCAATCACAACTTCTGCTTAGCACTTTTACTTTGCTGTTCTCCTTCCTCTTCATTTGTAATCCAGGAGGCTCTCTGAAGAGAGCCAGCGAGACTTCTCAGATGGAGTGCAAGACCATGGGCTGGGATATCAAGAGCTATGAAAAGGTCTGCTATTGAATTTGCTCATTTGATCACACTGTGCTTTGGTTTCTTCCTGTGCTCACTAAGTGTAAATATATTATGTTTGAGTAGTTTGTGATTATTATAGAGTATTATAATGAGTGAGCAGTTAATTCTCCAGGCATGCTGCTCAGGTATAAAGTGAAAATCCGCTCCTTTTGAGATGCTAGGCTGTGGCAGTCAGCTAACTTCCAATCCTTCAGACCACAGCAGCCATCTAATTGCTTCTTGTTCAGGTGACACATTTTACAGTTTCTGAGCTGCAGTTCATCAGGCTTATAGTTGGGGGATATACCTATTTGTCTCTTTTATTTTCAGAAATGAAATGTCATTTTATATGCTCTTGTTACTTTCATTCCTTCCCCCTCCCCCTCTTTTAAAGGTTTTTGTTTTGTTTGGGGCATAAAGTTGCTTTATCTGACACTAATCCCAAGAAACAGGAGGGAGAGGTGACATGGTAAACTAACTGAGTTATTTGGACTTCTTACTATAGCTCCTTTTTAAAAATTTTGATTTCAAAGAAAGAGGGATTTAAACATCAATGATGAGAGAGAATCATAGATCAGTTGCCTCCTGCATACCCCCTTCTGGGAATCGAGCCTGCAACTTGGGCATGTGCTGTACCAGAATTGAACCTGGGACCCTTCAGTTCGCAGGCCAATGCTCTATCCACTGAGCCAAACTGGCTAGGGCCACTATAGTTCATTTTTGATGATTTGGGCCAGGACCACTAGAGGTTTGAACTAAATTTAGTAAGATTCAGGTCTTTGGGGTTTTGGCAGGAAGCACTCAGGGAGTAACTGAAAAGAGAGAACCCAAAGTACCTCCCCTTTCCTGTCCCACCCTTTGTTGTTGTTGATAAAGTCTCCATCACATTTGGCAATAAGATGCCCCTTTTAGTGAAAGCTGCCAACCTGAAAGTCTTAGAAGCTAATAAAAATATTTGTGGGTAAAGAACAACTTTGTTTAATAAATAACAGCCTTTGAAGTGGAGTTAATAAAAAGGCTGATTTCTTTTGAACTAAGATAAATGTAGGTACATGAGTTCCAGTGTGATTAAATTAAAAGCATTTTCTAAACAAATCTAGGAAGGTGTTAAAGTTAGGGGCTCCATGAACTGCCTTAGCCCTTGGTTGAACTTAGTTGCAGCAGGAACTTCAGACACAGGAACAAAGCGTAACCCTTCAGTTTTGAAATATTGCTAGTTCTCCTGGAGCTATAAATGACCAAAGAAACATCCGGGTAATGCTCCTCCCAGAGTTTAGTGCTCTGTAAGAGTGTTGTGCCATCTTCCTTCTATTGGTTGCAGCCTGGGACTCTCATTTGGGGTTTTCATTCTTTTAAAAATTTTTTCTATTACTGCATTTCTCCTTTTATTGAGATACAATTCACTTTCTATTCCCATACATTTTTCTTTTTTTTCCCCATACATTTTAAAGTGTACCTTTCAGTGATTTGTTTTCATTGAACATGTTTGACTTTTTAAAATTAAAATTACATTTTTAATTAGTTGACATTCAATATATTAGTTTTAGATATACAGCATAGACATCTATCCTTATAAAGTGATCCCCTGATAATTCAATATTGTAATACGTTATTACAATATTACTGATTATATTCCCTATGCTGTATTTAAATCCCTATTTTGTAACTGCTAATTTGAGTTAATCCGTTCACCGTTTTCCCCCAGCTCCCCATCCCTCTTTCATCTGGCTACAATTTGTTCTCTGTATCTACGAGTTTGTTTCTGTTTTGTTTGTTCATTTATTTTGTTTTTATATTTCTTTTTCTCTCCTGTATTTAAGCCCTCCAATGGCTTTTTTTTCTTTATTTTTTTTTACAATATACAAAATAAGTCTATTACCAGATTGTCGATACAAAATAATTAGCCATTTATATGCAATAAACATTATTTCAAGAAAAATGATTTGAAATGTAATATGCAATAAACATGAATATTTCAAGAAAAGCAATTTTAAATATGTCACATACAGTAGACATTAATATTTCAAGAAAATGCTTTTAAATATAACATTACATAGAATAGATGTTAATATTTCAAGAAAAGATTTTAAATATAATATTACCAAAACTGTACTAACATAGTATACTCATAATATATGAAATTTGTAGGAAATATTAAAAACCTACAAATAACAGGATTACTTCTATTATATTCTAGAACTAGAGGCCTGGTGCACGAAATCTGTGGAAGGAGGAGTGTGTGTGTGTGTGTGTGTGTGTATCCCTCAGCCCTGCACCCTCCCCAATCTGGGACCCCTTGAGGGACTGGGCCTAAACAGGCGGTCAGACATTCCTCACAATCCAGGACTGCTGGCTCCCAACCACTCACCTGCCTGCCTGATTGCCCCTAACCGCTTATGCCTGCCAGCCTGATCACCCCCTAACCACTCCCCTGCCAGCCTGGATTGAGACCTAACTGCTCCCTTGCTGGCCCTATTGCCACATAACTGCCCTTCCTGACCATCCTGGTCACTCCTAACTACCCTCCCCTGCTCGCCTGGTGCCCCTAACTGTTCTCCCCTGCAGGCCTGGTCACCTCCAACTGCCCTCCCCTGCTGGCCCGGTTACCCCTAACTGCCCTTTCTTGCAGGCCTGATCACCCCCAACTGCTCTCCCTTTCAGGCCTGGTCACCCCCAACTGCCCTCCCCTGCAGGCCTGGTCCTCCCTAACTGCCCTTTCCTGCATGCCTGATAGACCCCAACTGCCCTCCCTTGTAAGCCTGGTCCCTCCCAACTGTCTTCCCTTGTCAGCCATCTTTGACTACATGGGGGCAGCCATCTTGTGTGTTGGAGTGATGGTCAATTTGCATATTACCTCTTTATTGTATAGGATAGTCTTTTCCTCTGACTTCTATTTTTGTTCATCAATTTATGTTGTTCATTATATTCAACAAATGAGTGCGATCATGTGATATTTATCTTTCTCTGAATGGCTTATTTTGCTTAGCATAATGCTCTCTAGGTCCATCCATGCTGTTGCAAATGGTAGGAGTTTCTTCCTTTTTACAGCAGCATAGTATTCCATTGTGTAGCTATACCAGTTTTCTAATCCACTCATCTGCTGATGGGCACTTAAGGCTGTTTCCAAATCTTAGCTATGGTGAAGTGTCATCAATACCCGGAAACATGGCTTGCAGGTTGCCCCAGCTGCAGCAGCTTTCATTGATGCCCCTTGGAAACTAATTGCAATTAGCCTCTCCCCAAATTCCTGTCTGATGATTTGCAGCCCCGACTAGGGGTGGACGTCTTTGGGTGCGGGTCTAGCTTGTCGTTGTCGGTTCAGAATACAAATAAGAAGCCACCCAGCTGAGCCAGTAACAGCAAAGACCTGGGAATGTCCGTGGCCAAGGCCTTGGTCTGAGTGTCCGGGGAGATGAGAATCCCCACTTAGTTCCCGGCCAATCTGCACAGCCAGGTAAAATTCTGGCCGCGGGGTGCGCCAAGCAGCCCAGAGACAATCACTAAGGTGAGGGAAGACCAGGAAACCTGCGGCCACCACCTTGGAAGGGCCTGGAGGCTTCAGCTACCGCCTTGTGGAGGGATCGCACCTACCCTAAGAAATGAAAACTATCTCCACCATTTCGAGGAGCACCGGCCGAGAGAATGAGGACGCGCTCCGGGTGAATGCGCGCTCCCGGTCCCGTCTCCAGGCCGCCTGGTCCGCTGATTGGGCGGAAGGAGCGCGCCAACTCATTCGTGCTCCGACTGGAAACGCGTGCCGGTGGCAGTGGTGTTCCGTGGGAGGAAAGGCAGGGGCGGCGGGAAGGCTGCGCGCGGCCCGCCCCTCCCACCTCGCCTCGGCCCTGCAAGGGCTGGATGGGCAAGTTGGGCTCGATGGCTCGAGCCCGGGCGGCAGTATCGGCGGCCGAAGGCGGCGGTGCGTCCTGCTCCTCGCCGCGGCACCGGCGGTGATCGGAGCGAGCGCGGAGCCCTCGATGAGACTGCTGGCGGGCTGGCTGTTCCTGAGCCTGGCGGCCGTGTGGCTGGCGCGGAGGATGTGGACGCTGCGGAGCCCGCTCACCCGCTCGCTGTACATGAACATGACGAGCGGCCCGGGCGGGCCGGCGGCGCCTGGGGGCGGCAGGAAGGAGAACCACCAGGTACGGGCCAGCCGGCGGGGCGGGGGCGTGGCGGCCCGGCCTTCGCGCTCTCCGCGGCCATTGTACGGGGCGGCGGCCTCGGCACCTCCGAAAGTTTCCCCGCCGGGCCCTCGGCCGCGGCCCCGCGACGCCTTTTGTTACCTGCCAGGCTGCGGAGGCCTCCGCTGTTCCCGCCGAGGGCCCGAGCGTGGACGCCTCGCCCCTCCCCGGACCCGCATTGTTCCCGCGCCCAGGCGGTGGCTGCCGACGCTCGGCCACCTCGGCGCACGGCTCGGGCACCTTCTGGCCCGGGCCTGAGGTAGAGACTGCGGCCAAGCCCGTTACACTTTGCACCCCGCCTCGCCGCCCCTCTTTTTTGTCTGGTTGAACCTCCGATCATACATACAAAGGGCTATAAAGAAATGTAACCGTGCGTCGCCAGCCACTCAGCTCTCCGGGATGGGTTTATCTGCTGACATTTGCCCGAAACACTTAAAAATGTGTTGACCGGCCCTCGCTCCCAGCCCACCCAACCCCCCGCTCCGGCTGAGCGACACGTCCTCCAAACTTTGATGTTGGTGTCTGACCGGAAAGATGTGAGGACGGAGGGGGCAAGCTTTTTCTGGCAGGATGTTAAGCCAGAACCGGGCCGGAGTGAATTCTGAGAGTTGTGGATGCAGTGGTCGGGTCCTCTTCATTAGCCTCTTTTTGTGCCACTTACAGAATTCTGTGCAGGTCAGCTGTAGTTAAGGGCGAGATATTTTATATTTGACCGTAATGTCATTCACAGTTTGCATTCATTGAAAACAGGCTTTTGAACTCTGCCAGATGGTTGGCTTGTATATCTAGCATTTATAGTACAGTTTGCCATTCCGGAAAGCATAAACTATTATTCTCCATTTTGTGTCACATCATTTTCATAGATTTCTCATTTTTCTTCTCTTGTTTTTCTTATACCGAAGGTTCTGCGAGTTTACACTCAGGTCAATTTCATGCATTTTAATGAAAGTAAAGAATTATCTAAGGAGGTAAAACAATTCATTTAGAAAAATATCATTTAGTTTTTAATTATCAAATAGTCATAGTGGTCCTTTTTCTACTTTTAAAGGAAATAATATATTTCCATATTTTTTTGGGGGGGGCGTAATTCCATAGCGATTGCAGTTTGTTAGGTAATAACTCCTGTGATATTGTTAGGAGTGAACATGAAGCTAGTAGGTGATCTTAACTTGTAAAGCCACATTCTTTGCTGTGAATTAATTATTCACATAGCTAGTCATTTTTAGATAACTCTGGTGTACTGTAATGATTATGTAAACTTACCAAAAATGTCACATCTCCACCTGGAACACAGATAATGGTGTAAAATGATGAATTAGAAATGTCATTTTCAGCAGCTGGTTGAAATACTGCTCTGGATAGGGTACAAAGGCACTGATGACATGCACTTATGGATGAGTAAGTCTCTTAGCTGCAGGTGTTTATTCTAACACTTGTCCTACTACCTCTCCTGCCGCATGCTTGATGCCTTCAATGCTCATAAAATTGGAGGGATTTTAAAAAACGAAAAACTGGCCAAAATCGGTTTGGCTCAGTGGATAGAGCATTGGTCTGCGGACTGAAAGGTCCCAGATTCAATTCCGGTTAAGGGCATGTACCTTGGTTGCGGGCACATCCCCAGTAGGGTGTGTGCAGGAGGCAACTGATCGATGATGTCTCTCTCTCATCGATGTTTCTAACTCTCTATCCTTCCTTCCTCTCTGTAAAAAATCAATAAAATATATTTAAAAAACAAACAAAAAAACCGAAAAACTGTTTCAGTTCTTTGATTTTTGTGGAATCTGGGTACAATTGTAGATGAAGATATAGCCTCAGAATAGAGCCTTTCTAGTGGTGTACTTTAAAAATTTTTTAAATTTTTATTGTTGACAATATTACAGGTGTTCCCCATTTTTTCCCCTTTGCCCCCCTCCATCCGGCCCTGGCCCCACCCCAGTCCTCCACTGCATTATTATCTGTGTCCAGGGGATATACATAAAAGTATATCTTTTCTGCCCCCGACCTCCACTCCCCTCCCCTTCTGAGATCTGTCAGTCTGTTCCATGTGTCCATATCTCTGGACCTATTTTGATTGTCAGTTTATTTTGTTCATTAGATTCCACATGTAGGTGAGATCATGTGATATTTGTCTTTCTCTGACTGGCTTATTTCCCTCAGCATAATAACCTCCAGGTCCCTCCATGCTGTCTAATGTATCAGATTCTAAGGAAAACGAATATAAGTTTCAGATACTTCATTTACTTTGTTATGCTTTGCAGATGCTCACATGTGGATATGTTTTTGTGTGTGTATGAGTGTGCATGTGTGTGTGTTTGTTTTAATCAGTTCCACTAACAGTTTGGCAGCTAATTTCTCCAAGGTGAAGACTTGATCTGGTGCCTTCTGTATATTTAGTGGGAGATTAGCTCTTTTCCTTAGAATAATCAATCTTGACATTATTTTGAAATTATACAGCTACATTATGAAATTCTCCATGAATAAGGTTAAAATGAGCAAAAGAAACGTAGGTATAGAAACCACATAAACAACTGTAAACTTACTCCCCATTCCCCAAACCCCCTAGATTCCGGGATCTTGGATTTACTTTATAAAATGTGTTGCTTGTTGAAGTAACTTAACTCTAGTGTTTTTTACCCTCTTCACATTAATAGTTTTACACCAAGTCTTCTGTTGTTCATTTGTGTGTGGGGGTCACATCTGATTATTTTTGGAGTTGCATGAAAGTAGGGTTATGGATTTGATTGGACCACACTTAGACTGTTTTCCTTATGGTTACTTTAAGAAATTATGATGGAGGATTCTATAGTTAAAATAATCCTCTCCCACTTGGGCAATGTTTAGCCATTAGCAATTGCTATTTAGTTACTAGGATAGAGATGCCAGGCTCCTTTGAGCCACAGCAGCTCTGGAACTACAGTAGCTGCTGTAACTTTTTGTGCTTGCTTCAAAACTTGAGATCATGTTTCAATTTGGGCAAGCTAGAAGCAAGGACTGACTTACCTTAGAGCAAGGTTATGGCTTGTAGGCCAAACTAGGCTCACTTATTTTTGTGTGAAGAAAATTATATTTTTAAATGGTTGCAAAAAAGGCAATATTTTGTAACATGAAAATTTCTTATATGAAATTCAGATTTCAATGTCCACAAATAAGGTTTTGTTGGAACAGAGCCACCACATTTCTTTACCTGTCGTCTGTGAGTGCTTGCTGTCTGCAACCACAGAGTAGTAATTGCTGCTTTGTGACCTGCAAGCCTAAAATATGTACTATTTGGTCCTTTACTTAAAAAAAGAGTTTTCCCAGAGAAACATTTCAGCTTCCTTAATCAGAACATTCTTAATTACAGGTTGCAAAGCAGATAGATTGACTTATTAGAGAAAAACTGGTTATATCATTTTTCTTTCTATATTGGCAGACTTGGGACTTTAAAAGCAAATGACAATAGAAACTTTATATCTAGTCTTTGCTATGTATTGTATCTAGTACTTTAACTTAATGAAAATATTATTGACCTGTTGAAACTTGAAAGGACCCTTATGCCCCACCAACTAGGTTCCTGGAAATAACAGTTATTCAAAGCATATATATTTCAGAGAAGAAAGGAGAGGGGAAGAGATAGAAACATCAATGATGAGAAAGAATTATTATTATCATTATTTTTTTAAACATTTTATTGATTTTTTTATAGAGAGAAAGGGAGAGAAATAGAGAGCTAGAAACATCGATGAGAGAGGAACATCAATCAGCTGCCTCCCATCCCCCACCCCCACTGGGGATGTGCTGCAACCAAGGTACGTGCCCCTGACCAGAATCAAACTTGGGACCTTTCAGTCTGCAGGCCAACGCTCTATCCACTGAGTCAAACCGGTTTCGGCAATGATGAGAAAGAATTATTGATTGACTGCCTTCTGCATGCCCCCCACAGGGGATCAAGCCCACAATCTAGGCATGTGTCCTTGACCAGAATCTAACCTGGGACCCTTAGTCTGCAGGATGACGCTCTATCCATGGAGTCAAACCAGCTAGGGCTCAATAGCTTCTTAATTGATGAAGTGAAAAGAGAATTACTATAGAACCCCAAGATCCAAAGCCAAGAGAATTTCTCCAGATGACATGCTGTATGTTTTTTTTAACAAGCACAGACAACATTCAATATCTGCAATTATTAAGGTGTAGCCTAAAATTGCAATTATGTCTATGTTTGACTTACTTTATGTTTTCACATTATATAAGCTCAGAACTGTGCTATGCTATGCAAATGATGATGGATTCAAGATAGAATTGATATTCAAGATAGAATTGATGATGGATTCAAGATAGAATTGGGGGTTTTTCCTAAATGGAAAAATACTTGGACATCACAGCCAGGGGTCAGAGGTTATGCTAAAGGACAGATTCAGAAACCTAGTCCTCCATTTACCTGTGGAGGTGGACTGAAGTTAGGCACAAGTTAATGCTCACAGCAGTCAGACAGCTAGCCAGACAGATGCTGAAGGACTCCTGTCCTCTGTGCTGCCTTAGAGAGCCAAGAGGCCTTTGCAGCTGGACACCAAAGAGACTTTGAAAAGGGGTTATTTCCTTCCCGATATCCTGTTCTAAAATCCTAAACAAGTGTTTACTTTGGTTTCCTGGAACACTGGGATTTCTCTCCTGCTGGATATACTAGGGACCATAAAGGGCATATAAAATGTCCTAGAAGACCTTCAAAGCCAATTCTGTGTAGACACCGCCCTAAAAATACCAGCTCAAGGCTGTGAGTTAAACAGGGATGGCAACTTCTTGCAAAAGACTGTTCTTTAAACCTGCTGAAGTTTGTTCACATCTGAGGATTATAAAATACTAACAGTGACTATCTGAAAGGAATAATTGACAATTATTTATGAAAACAAAGCTAAAGCAACTTAATCTAATCAGTGTAGTTTCCCTCCATGAATGTGTGGGGGCCTTGGGTTGGTTTGTACCATTCGTAGAAAAATAATGAGTGTTTGATTGTTTATGCCAGTGCTGTGTTTATTTTATTATGGTTTTATTGATCTTACAGAGAAGGAAGGGAGAGAGAAACATCATTGTGAGAGAAAAATGCCTATCAGTTTTGCCCTGTACTCACCCCGCCAGGGCACTGAACAACAAACTTGGGCATGTACTTTGATGGGGAATCAAACCAGTGACCTCTTGGTGCACAGAACAATGCCCAACCATCTGAGCCACACCAGCCAAGGGCTGCCTGTCCTGTGTTTAGATGCACAAAGATATCAATGCTGGGCTGTGTGCACTGGTTGTACTGCAAAAATGTAGAATATGATTTTTGAGTCCTTAACTGTCAGCATCAAGATCATTGGACTTGATCTGGCTATCCTTGTAACAGAAAAGATTTTGTGTTCAAGGACCCCATCAGTGGAGCCTTCCTGATGGTTTTTAGTGGCTTTGAATACCTCACGTCTTTGGTTACTTATTGCTTTTGAGAATGACTACATACCCAGACCAATGACAGTATGATTTTAGGCATTCCCTTGAATTTTAGTTCTCCTCTGACCGGATTTTGTGGGCCTTGGACAGGAAAGGGAAGGACATCTACAGTTATTGCCTTCTGTTGTGTACCAGGCACTTTACATGCATTATCCCCTCTAATCCTCCTGACAACTCTGGAGGTAGGTGGCACACCCCTACTTTACAGACTTGCTCAAGAGCGCAGTTCCGAGGATGGTGGAGTTGGGTTTTGAGCCCCGGTCTGTCTGCTTTTTCCATTGTTCATGATGCCCCACCTAGGAAACCTGTGAAACAGGTTGCCTTTGCAATAGGAAATGGCCTGCCTTCTGTGGCCCTCTGTGTGGATGGGGAAGTTATGCCGAGGTGTGCAGAAATACCAGCTGCAGTGTTTGCAGTTTGTCAAACAAGGGTGGGACAACTGCTGAGTGCTGGCCTTCATCCAGTTTGTATGCTTGTCATCAAGTTTAATGTCAGGAAAAAATTATTACCTGTGGTGTCTTTTTTTTGTCACCGACCAATTCTCCAGTTCTCTGACATCAACTGGATGTTGCAGGTGAGTCCTGTTCTGATGTTAGTGACTGGAATTCATATCTGCTCACAGATTGCCTTCCCTCACCTCAGATGCTGCCCATGGTCATGATCCACTCAACTACAAATTCTGGGGTTCCCCAGGTTAAGTAATTTTCTAGAAAGACTCCCATGGAGTTTAAGGAAAAACCACTTATGTTTGCTGGTTTATTAAAAAGATACAACTCAGGAACAGCCAAACAGGAGACAGCAGGGCTAGGGTAGGCAAGGGGAGGGCAGAATCCACTCCTCTCCCTGCACACCACCCTCCCAATTCACCAGTGCATTCAGCAGCACAAATTCCCAAACCCTGTTGTTGGGACTTTTGTGTAAGTTTCATAATTAGGTGTGATTTAAGTCATTGGCCTTTGGTGATTGAATTCAGTCTCTAGCCCTTGCCCCTTCCTGGAGTTTGGGGGCTGGGCTGTAAGTTCCACACTCTATCTCTTTAGCTTACGGAAGTTGCTCTTAGCACTCAAGAGTTTTAGGGGCTCTAACTGGAACCAGGGGTAAAGACCAAATACTTATTTTTTATTATATCACATTACCAAACTTCAGGAAGTTGTTTTTAAAAAATAATTTTCTAGTTCTAATGTGTTCAAATCCTTTATATTTTGGAATAAAAGATCTTTATATCATGCAGCTCATGTTTGACTAGTTGAAGAACTCCAAAAATAATTTTAGAAAAAATTTTAACCATCCTTCAGTGTGATAAGCAGATATCCTCCTATATAATAAAGAGCTAATATGCAAATGGTTGTCACACCCTCACACCCTCAAGTTGGAACTGCTCAGATACTCAACACTGGGGAGAGAGGAATGGGGACCATCCAGGCACAAATGAGCTTGGGAGGGAGGAATGGGGACCAGCCAGGCTGTGGCCTGGGAGAGGGACAAGTTGCCTGCCCCACAGTCCTCTGTGGCTGCAGCTGGCCTGCACAAAGCCAGCCCAGGTCCTAGGTGCCTGCGACCAGCTGGAGGAGGGAATCCTGGGTCCTGGGTGGGCGGCAAGGCAGAGGTGGTTAGGGGTAATTAGGCCAACAGGGGAGCAGTTAGGGGTGATCAGGCAGGCAGGCAGAGGTGGTTAGGGGCGATCAGGCAGGCAGGCAGGTGAGCTGTTAGCAGCCAGTGGTCCCAGATTGCAAGAGGCAGTCCGACATCCCCCAAGGGGTCCCAGATTGGAAAGGATGCAGGCCTGGCTGAGGGAACCACCCCCCTGTGCATGAATTTTGTGCACTAGGCCTCTAATAGTTTTATAGGAAAATTGTGTTTCTATGCTTTGAGGGAGTGATTCAGCAGTATGTACTTCATTATTTTGATTTTTACCATCAATACCTCCAGAACTATGTCATCTACCTGACTTGGCTGTTCATTGTTTGGCTAATTGTTAGAGACTTTGAAGTCTTAATGCAAATAGGGAGGACACTGCTAGTTGCTGACATTTTTAGAAGACGTTATGTTTAGTTATCATACCAATCCCACTTTATTCTTGGTATCAGCAGATGATACTCAAAAGATTTGCTTACTTATTTAGATTGAACCTAGTTGGAGTGAGCTTTTAAGGTAATGCCAAGATGAGGCTTGGTGTCTCCAGATGGGGAGTCCAACCTGGCACACGGTCCTTCTGGTGTAAAAATTTACAGGCATAATCTTTGTTCTTATCTGTGTACCTTTGTCTTTGTGGTCTTTGAAGAGCATACATTCAAAGGACTCACCGGCTTGAAAGTGCTCAGGAATCTGCAGACAGACCACCACGTGCTGAGAGCTCATTACAGCTATTCATTGAAGCTGGGTTGTCTCAGGCAGAACTCCAGGGGACTGCCAAAGGTCCCAGGGGCTCCCACAATGATTTCTCTCTAGTCAGCATCTCGCTTTAAGGGCAAGGGGCCACTCACTTAAGCCTGGCCACCATCATAATCCCATTACCTGTTTGTTTTGGTTTCTGATTCCCACTCTGGAGCATAAGTTCCCGAGATCACTGTTAAGCTGAGATAGTTAGGAAACAATGACATTTTCTGTGGAAGCCCATGTAGGAAGCGAAAGCAGTGGGGATTCTGACTCCTCAGAGACATGTGGCAATGCCTTGGACATTTTGGCTGTCACAATGAGAGGATGCTACTGGCATCTGATGAGTAGAAACAGGGCTGCTGCTAAACATCCTACAGTGCCCAGGAAGGCCTGGTGACAAGGGTTATCTGGCCCAGATGCCAGGAGTGTTGAGTTGAGAAACCCTGACCTGTAATAACTTAGTTGCTGTGTAGATGAGACTACCTCTTCTCTAAGCTCATCCAGTCTAATTTAATTGGGCGGAATAGTCCTGCTTTTCTTCTCTGAAAGTGAGTCTCAGACAAACTGGGTGGAGGTGAGGGGAAGCTTCTGTGAAAGAAATGCCTTTTAAAGCATGCACCTTGACTAGGAACATGAGCCTGTGGGAGCTGTTCAGGCCCAGCTGCCCCACACAGAAGCCAGGCGGTGGATAGTGAAATGTGAAGTGCTTGGCTGGGTGCCTGGTACAAGGTAGATGCTCAGCCAGTGTCCTTTGCTTGCTCATGGTAACACAGTTGTGTGGTGGGCGGTGGATCCAGCCACTTCTTGCAGAACTGGATGTAAGCAGGCTGTGCAAAACCCTTGGAGATTTAGGAATCGACAGAAGC
This sequence comes from Lasiurus borealis, assembly GCA_004026805.1. Taxonomy (NCBI): domain Eukaryota; kingdom Metazoa; phylum Chordata; class Mammalia; order Chiroptera; family Vespertilionidae; genus Lasiurus; species Lasiurus borealis. Next base: position 799 of record PVJN01005727.1, on the reverse strand, counting down.
CCAGTGGCAGCTCCTGGTCCTTAGGTTTCCTCTCGGATTTTTCTAGAAAGTCCACATTCTGTCTGTTGGACTGCCTGTGATTTTGAACAGTAATTCATGTGATGGACATTTATGATTCATCTATATCCGTGCCAGGCACTGAAGTCATTCATTGTCCCAATTTTTTAAAATTAAATCTTTATTATTCAGATTATTACATTTGTTTCTCTTTTTTCCCCTCTGTAGCACCCCTCCACCCAGCTCCCACCCCTCCCTCTGCCCTTAGCTCCCTCCCATTGAGATCTCATCCATAGGTGTATGATTTTTGTCCAGTCTCGCCCTGTACACCCCTCACCCCTTTCCCCCTGAGAATTATCAGTCCACTCCCTTTCTGTGCTCCTGATTCTATTATATTCACCAGTTTATTCTGTTGATCAAATTTTTAATTCACTTAATTTTTAGATTCACTTGTTGATAGATATGTATTTGTTGTTCATATTTTTTTGGCTTTTACCTTTTTCTTCTTCCTCTTCTAAAAGAGTACCTTTCAGCATTTCGTATAATACTGGTTTAGAGTTGATGAACTCCTTTAGCTTTTTCTTCTCTGTGAAGCTTTTTATCTGCCCTTCAATTCTGAATGTTAGCTTTGCTGGATAGATTATTCTTGGTTGTAGGTTCTTGCTATTCATCACGTTGAATATTTCTTGCCACTCCCGTCTGGCCTGCATCATTTCTGTTGAGAAATCAGCTGACAGTCATATGGGTGCTCCCTTGTAGGTAATGAACTGTTTTTCTCTTGCTGCTTTTAATATTCTCTCTT
>PVJN01005726.1:59845-80292 GCA_004026805.1 Lasiurus borealis | reverse complement strand
AAAGAGAAAAAAAGTTTAGGTTGATCTATTCATCCCATTTTCCTAGAACTAAAGCTATTCCTGGGACTTTCAATGATAAAATAAGAAAATTCTCAGTCAAATTGGGGTTATTGTAAATCCTAGAAGAGAGAGACGGAGGAGTTAAACTCATAAAGGATTCATTTAAGACAAGAACTGAAGTCCTAAATAGCTTTGACTTGGGACATTGCCTGGCTCACTTGCAATCTAGTGTAATAAGGCTCAGTCGCTTATACTTAGGAGCTTAAAATCTAGATGAGGGACACAGTTACTTGCCCTACTCCCTCTCCCACGTCCAAACCATATCCATAGTAAACAAAAGCCTTTTATAAGTATGTTTTTATTCTTTTTATGGGTCTCCACCCACTATGCACTTACTTTGGGGAAACATATGTATGTACACGAGACAGTTACATAATTGAGTTATATATGATGACTTACGTAGCATTACAAAAGCTTCTTTTCTCCATAGTTATCCTTTTATTTATTTAAAAAAATATTTTAAATTAAGTTTTTTTGGAGAGAGAGGAAGAGAGAGGGAGAGAAAATAGAAACATTGAGAGGGAAACATCAATCATCAGCTGCTTTCTTTACAACCCCTACTGGGGATCAAGAGGGCCAAGAATTGATCTGGCAACCGTCTGGTGTTTGTGAAGTTATAAACCTAGGATAAATTTCTGGGGTCAAATCACAAGCTGTTTACAAAGGTATATGTTTATAAGTCTGGTGAATTGTTACCTTGAAAGTTTTAAGGAGTCTATATCAATTTGAATGCTGATACTAGATCCATACTTGAATTTTACTAAAACTATGCTTAGCAATTTGTATTTTAAAATTGTTTCTAATAATTTGGCTAATTTGGAAATAGCAACTCAGGGTTATCTTAATAAACATTTATATAACCATCCCCTAAAGTGAACATATTTTTCTGTATGTGTTTCCTTTTTTTGTGTCAGTTGGTTCTTTTCATTTACTTAATGTTTACAATTGTATTCCCATATGTGGAAGTTTACATTTAGGCATTTTCTTCTTTGGGTAGTTATAAATTGCTAAAGAGGGGGAAAAATTGGCAAGGCTAAAGAGGGGAAAATTTTTTTTTCATTTGGCATTTCCATTTGCCACACTGTTACATCCATTAGGATGAATGACACATCATGTCACAGTGAGTGAAATTTAATAGATGGCTGGGACAGTGGGAGAACAAAACTCTGCAGATCATGTTTACAGCTTCAGTGATGCCAGATGCTCTTTTCCTAAAGCTGACTAAATTTGAAATGGCTAACGGGCAAAACAAAATTAAAGGGAAAAAATATGATAAATGAGTATTTGGAAGGCAATGTCAAGGATATAAACAGGTAACCTTTCCCTTGATACCACATTTTTAAAGGCAGACTGCAATTCTTCTGTACCACATAATGTAAATAGCATAGAAGTTGTCTTTAAAGTATAATTGATTGCCCTGTTTACAGGAAAACATAAATCAGGAGGCCGGTGAAACAAGGTGGGACATATAAAAAGCAACAGAATATAGGATTATGGCATGAGAATGATGAACAGAAATCCCGAGTTGTTAAGGAAATGATAAGCTGTTCATTTTTATTTTTCAATTGTTTTTTTTTCTAGATTGTGTCAGTTAAAGTGATTAACAATACCTGGGAATTGAAAAATAACATGCCTGGACTAGGAGTTCTCATGCATAGACTGTAGTCTGCAGTGTAATTCTTATTTGGCTATAATCAAGGAACCTCTTTCTCTTGCTTATAATGAAGAAAATAGAAAAATGCTAAAGAAAGGTTCTGAAACAGTGGGAAATTCCCCCTAAGTCATGTCTGCCAACTTTGGCTGATAAAATATCCCCATAAAATCCAATTCCTGTGTTGAGACTGACTCATGCTACTTGACTTTAGGAAAGTCTATACCTGTGCTATTTTTGCCATCCATCAAACTCAGATAAGGGTGTTCCTTCTTTCACTAGGTGCCTTTGATACATTCTGTGTAGTTGGAAAACAGTTTTGGGTATAAGGAATTGTGTGTCCTGGAAATTTTTTGCTTGTGATGATTGGAGTCTGAATGGAGGCCGAGTGGAGACTGATGTTCAAAGAATTCTCTTGTCCTTCCAGACGATCTAGACATTCAATGTACCAAGTTCAAATTCCAGACCTGCCATCATTCCAGATGGTGTGGGTCCTGACAAATGACATAATGTTTCTGGGTCTCTATTTTGCTTTTCCACTTGTAACATTTAGTTAAAATTCTGTGTGATATCATTTGGAGGATGAAAGAGAGTTCTCTTTTAGAAATCTTCTGAAGTAGCCCTTCAAATGGAATATTTTCTTTTCTTTCTTTACATTTTAGCTGATGGTAGTGTTTAGGATATTTAATTCGTTCTCACCCATTTTTCTATGTTTCCTTGGATAATTGCAGAAATGTTCCAATAAACATTAACTACTCAATTATGCCTACATTTGGAAGTCTGGTTAATCATTTTAACAAATTTTGGATACAATTAGTCATAACAATGGCCATTCTGCGACCCAGGCTTTCCCTTGCAGCCTAGCTTTTTCCAGAAGGTCATCTGGAAGGACATCTGGTCTAATTAGCATATTATGCTTTTATTATTATAGATTGTCTCCCTAGATTAAATTCAAAAAAAGCATTTGTCTTTTTTTTTTCTTGCTTATTTCACATAGCACAATACCCACAGATTTCACTCGTGTTATCCCAAATGACAGGATTCCCTTCATTTTTAAGTCTGAATAATATTCCTCTGTGTGTGTGTGTGTGTGTGTGTGTGTGTGTGTGTGTGTGTGTACATTTAGAACTTGAAATATATTTTTTGTGGTAAGGGTATATTTTTCTGCTATAAATGAACTGAAAAATACATTTGAAGAGCTTACTAGTGCTTCTGAATTCCTGGTAACATTTCTTAGATAGAAATTACCAGCCTATAAAGCCTCCCATAAAGAGGACAATGAATCCATTCGGAAGTTTGAGACAGCAGAAACACATGTCTGTTAGCAAATCTATGACCTAATTATTTCGCTATAATTTTATGAAGCTAATTATTAGACAATGAGATTGGCAACGCTTGTTTTATTGGGGATTGTAATGAAAAAAAATTTTGAATGTCAGTAAAACAGAGTCAAATTTTATTTCATGCTAAATATAAAATCAGAATATTCCCTAGCCCTTCTTACTAATTAGTAGGCTGCGAAAACTTGCACAGTAGTAAGAATGAATACCTTAGTGTTGAGTATTCTGTTGTACTTTGATACAAGAACAGCATGGCCGTGCTTATTTTGTTTCAAAAGTGTTGAAGATGTGAGCATGCAGTTTCCCCAGTGTTGTGGCTGGACTGGCCTTTGTGGTTTTTATTATGATTGCAAGTCCCCAGCAATAACCATCAGGAAACTTTATGGGGGGAAAGGGTTTATTTCTCACAGGTCCTTGAAAACACATGGCATACCTGGGGCCACAACACAAGGTTTGGATTAGAGACAGAAAGGGCAAGAGCCTGCTTTTATTGGGGTTGAAGGAAGAGGCCAAGGGTTTTGTGGGCTCTTTACTGGTGAATTTGAAACATAAGAGTAGAAGTTTAAGTGCGGGAGGAAGAAAAAACATGGGGTCTACATGGTAAGTAATCAAAATCAAAACCAAGATATCTAAAACAAAGACTCCAGGGATGGGTACAGGGCACCTGGCCTGGGTCCTTAGGTAGTTGTGCAGCGGGCAGTGTGTTTATTGAGAAAGCCATCTTTGAAATGGGTGCCTCTGTAATCAAAGCTTCCTGTCAAGCACTTGCTGAGGGAGGGAGGGAAAGAGGGAGGGAGGACAAACCCAATTGTGAGAGCTTACATTACACACGGCAATGAGAAATTTTTTCATAAAAATGGGAACTCAAACAACAGAAGGAGCCACACAGCAAGGGCTTGGGTTTCGCACACAATGCATTCGTTTAGTGATAGAGCACAGCATATTCTGAGTAATCATCTTTTGAAACCTGGTACATTCAATTCATTTACCTTGCCTCCTGTACTGACTGCCTTTCATCTCTCTTATGTCAAGAAACAGGCCCCCTTTTCAGTATGTAAGCCCTGGATGACAAATTGCCAATCATGTTCAGAGTATATTCTTTAGGCCACCCTTCAGTGGATTTTTCCCCCTATTTTGTTAGTGTAAGAGTTGCAAACCCTGAAATAATGTCACACATTTTAAATTCAGGTAAAAATATTTTGCAATTTTTTTTAACTTAGAGCAGTTCCTAATATTTTAGAGTATTTTATAGCTTTCTAAACTTTTGCACATGCAATATCTTATTTTGTTTCTAATTCTAACAAAAAGTATAGAAAAGGAAAATATTTCCTGATTCCATCTTTACACATAAAACTGAGCATTGGTCAAAAAGTCAAACATCAGAGGGAAGGTAGGGGAGGGTGGACCTAAGAGGGAGAGATCAATCAAAGGACTTGTATGGATGCATATAAACCACACAATTGAACACAGACACGAGGTGTGGGGGTGAGGATGGCTGTGCAATGAAGGCATAAGGACACCCCTATGTAATACCTTTATCAATAAAGAAAAAGCAACTGAACATTGGTATTAGGCGAATGTGAAGCTCAGAGGTTCTAGAGTAGAGACTCTCTATAACTTGCAAATACAAATTTGTAATAAGAATTACTGCACAAAACAATATAAATACATGGGTTTATACTCAAAAAATGTTTTGGAGAGGTATATTAATATCCCTGTTCCACAAATTTAAAAAAAAAGTGGGGGCTGAATAAAAGTCTGTGAAAGATTAGTGGTGATAACAAAGTAGATATGACAGCAGTACTTCTGTAGACTTTTTTATTTATTAATGACAAAATGGAGGAGGTTGCCCAGGTAGAAATCAGAGGGATAAACAAAATCTACTAACTCCCAACACAAGTCTGTATATTAGTTGGGAAAAATCACTTAGGGAGGGTGGAATTCAGGATGGATTTGGGGAATTAAAAATATGGGCCTTATTTGGGGGAAAATAATTCAATATTTAGCAAACCAAGCCTGGATATCTTTTCAAAGAAAAATAAGAAAGGAAGTGTTCCCTAACACAGGGGAGGAAAGTAAATTACAGGATTATTAAGCCTGATTTTTATCTAGGGGTAAGAACAAAAGGCAACTTTATATCTTGTGTTATGATAAGACGTAAGCATATCATTCTTACTCTTAAATTGTCTATGTAGAATATATTTTAAATGATTTATGTATAATGCTAATTACATTATTTTCTCTCTGAAGAATTCAGATTTATTCACTGGAGAGTTGATAATATCGTTGACAGGCCTATATGTCTTAGCTTCCAGCACACACAAAAAAAACAAAAACTGGGAAACAAAGACACTTACCTACCTATACTAGCCAATAAATCTTATCTTGTCGAGCTAATTTTAAACTTTGATATTATCTTCTACAATTGTAGTTTTGAATGATGGCTTTGTCCTCTTAGCTTTTATGTTCCAAAATCTCATTCTGCCTTTGCACTTAAAACATCTGTGCTCTTTGTTTTCAGTGAACAATGAAGGATTCATTTGAGTTCAGCACAATGCTCAGTGATTCATTCCGTTTGCCATTCAGTGATGGGGCGATGGATACACTTTGAGTTCACAACACTATTAGGTGATTCTGACCTTAGCTGAATAAATCTTTAGTGATGAATAAAGGGCATGATGACTCAAAACCCACTTGTTGAGCTGCAACCCTCAACTACAGCGATTGCAGGAAATTTTCCAAAAGTGAATATACCTCCTATGTGAAAAGCTATAAATCCTTTCTGCAGTATTTCATCTATATAAAGTATTCTAGATTAGATTGTATTCCTGTCATCTGTCTTTCTTTCAAACAATTTAAGTATGCTTTCTAAGAATAGCAAAAACTATACACGAAGAATACCAAAAAAGTTAAGGGAAGTATATGACTAGCAAAATTCTGATATTTTCTAATGTGCTTTGTTAGAAATAAAGGAAACTGGCAATGGTTATGCACCCAAACTCCCAATAGTTATGCACCATATTCTGAAAAACAGAGAACTGAGGCATGTTTAATAGAAATTGAGTAAATTAATTTGTTCATTCTTTTATCCATCCAACAAATATTTATTGTCCAGTTATGAGTCATACACTGACTAAACACTGAGGATAGTAAATATATCTGATCACTATAATTCTCCACCTCATGAAATTTACTCTAGTTGGTAAGAACAACCATTAAATTAATGATTTCATTAATAATAACAAACTGAAATTGTAACTGAGCAAGTAAACTGGCAAGATGGAGATCTAGGTAGCCAAAGATTTAGTTCCAATCTGAGTCTAAAGTTCTTGGAATCAGGGAAGCTGATGTTTCAGTTCAACACTAAAGCAGTAAAAAAGCTGGTATTCTAATTTGAAGACTATCAGGAGGAAAGAATTCTGTCTTACTAGGAGGGTTATGTTCAACCTTTATTTTCTATTTAGGCCTTCAATCGATTGGATGAGCCCAGCCACATGAGGAAGGGCAATCTGTTTTACTTGGTCTACAAATTTATGTTAGTCTCATTGAAAACACCCCCACAAAATAATGTTAGACCAAATATGTGGCCATTGCCTGGCCTAGTCAAGTGGATCTATGAAATTAGCCATCAGAGTAAATTTCCTGGATTTTGTTTGAAACCATATCTAATACATTAGGTTTTACTTTATGAGAATAATAAACATACCTTAAAACAATTACTTGAAAGGCAAGTACTTATGCCACCAAGAGCAATCTGTCTATACTGTGTCTTTGAATGTGTTTATCTTTTGCTGGTATTGGATCACCATTTTTATAAAATAAACAAAACAAACAACAAAATCCAGGGGCCCAGTGCACAAATTTGTGCACCTTGAAAGGAACTGCGGGCCACAAGACTGTGGTCAGCACAGGGGTGGGTGTGGTCCAATCCTTCATGCCCCCTCCCAGCCCTCTTGCAGCAGCCGCTGGTCCCCTGTCTGCCGGCAGCATCATTCCTGCTGCCACAGCTTCCCCACACTGATGGCACTGGGCCACTCACATCCACTGACAGTGCAGAGCAATTGGGACGCGCCAGCAGCCGGTATGAGCACCAGTTCCAGTGATGGCAGCAAGTGTAAGAGTCAGCTGCCAGCCCCGATCGCCCCTCAGGAGCAGGGGAAGGTAGAGAAGCCCTGAGTAGTGATTGGGCTGGCGGCCACCACTTGCTCTTGCTGATGGTGCTGAGCAATCAGGGCTGATACAGGGCGCTGGCAGTGAGTGCGAGTGGTGGCTCCAGCACCAGCAGCAGGTGCAAGCCAGGGCAGGAATGCAGCACATGGGAGCAAAGAATTTTCAGTAACCACCAGAGGCTCACCCCAATGACAGTGACCAGTGCCCCACCTTTGTCTGCCACCCCACTCACCTGCTCCACTATCCTGCTAGGGCCAACGCCATTATATTTCACGCTCTGCCACTTGCTGCCAACATGCACCATGTTGCACGTGTGCCTCTTGCTGGTTAATGCATGCTATAGTAACTGGTTATTTGGTTGTTTGCTTGTTCTGCAGTTCAGTCTTATTATATAGGATAGGAGAAGAAATTTGCAGTGTAGTTATTTCAACCAACATTTATATGCAGGTTCTAGGTGTATTGGTACCAAATCATCTAAGAAATGGCCTTTCAATTTTTAAGTCATATGTTTTACTATATTCAATTTTAATAATAAAAAAAATAATGGCTACTGTTTATTATGCCAAAACATGTAATAGGCCCTCTTGCAATATTATCTTGAACTACAGGCCCGCTTTATGAAATTCATGCACTTAGGGGTCGGGGAGTGGTCTCCAGCCTAGCCTGTACCCCCCTCACAGTGCAGAAGCCCCATAATCTATTGCCCTAAAAAGGTATGTCCCGCCCACCCACCCAGAGCTCCAAAATGGATTGCCCAAAGAGGTAAGCTGGACCTGGGGGTCCTGCCTCTGCATTGCACAGTACTGTGGGCCTGCTTGCCTCACCATGTGGAGCTGTGGGCCCCACTCCCACGCCATCCTCCACAGTATCAAGCCCCCGCCCATATGCATGTGCACGCAACCCCACCTACTTACTGTGCATGCAGCCTCCTGGTGATGATAGCTTGTTGCTGCATGATGGCATCCTGGCATGAGGGTGTGATGACCACACAGGCTTTTATTAATAGGAACATCTTTAGTGTCCTCCTAACCATTCCCATAGTTAGTAAATGAGGCTATAGGGATTCAGATCTATAAACTCAAAAAACTCCTGGCTCTTTATACTGCATCTAGTTCCTTTCTTAATTATAATTCATCGTCATTTCATTTTTTACTGATTACAAATTGAATATATTATAAAACAGGGTTAACTTTGTAGCATTTCTTAATCAGTTCTATTTATTTGGATTCACTAATGCAATCACTGTGATACTTACCTAAGGCAAGATTAAAATTAGTCTCAGCATGTGATTAAATCTGCAGTGTTTTTTTAAATTCAGTCTTGATTCTTATTGGTAACCTGTATCATCAAGTAATCCAATAATAATAGAATATTATCTATTCACTGTGAAAAATAAAATCTTGTTTCCTAACAATTTGCTTTAATACACAGTAGGCAAAAGTAAAAGGATATAGTTGAGATAGAATGGTAAAGCATGGTCTGAATGTATTTCAGCAATATGCATATATACTTTAACAGGTGATTTTAAATTTTAATGAAATTAGCATTTGCCCTAAAAATTGCTTGGTGCCCATAGTGACAATCATCCTGGTTACTGAGAGAAGTGAATTGGATAATAGCACTCGACCTCTGAATGTTTTGGTTCAGTTACAGGACCTTGGCATTCAGGGTGGTATTGAGAAAGTTGAAATATAAGAAGTGAAACTTGTATTATTCATTCACTGTCACATGTATCAACACAGATATCAAAGGAAGATAATTTTTCCTATTTTTGTAAAGGAGAAAATAGGTTCAGGGAAGATTTAATACCTTGTCAAAGGTAACATAAAGTGAAGAAAAGCCTTAAAGTTTCTAAAGCTTGTCAAACTAAGAAGAGATAGTAAATTATCCATGATAGCAAGACTGAATGTCAAAAATTGCTGGGCACCACCTTATTCCTGGAGATGCAGATGTGAATATGACAAATTTCTTGAATTCACAGAGCTTGTATTTTGGGGAGGATGGTGGGAAATGAAGAAGACAACACATAAATATTACACTTTGGAGAGTAATGACTATGGAATAAAGCAGCAAAACAGAATCCTATATAAGAAAGAGATAATATTCAACTTGACCATCACCTTAACACACATGATGGCTGACCCCATGTGGTCAAAGATGGTTGCCCCCATGTGGAAACAAGATGGCTGACACAAGATGGGCGGCAGGGGAGGGCTATTGTGGGAAATCAGGCCAGCAGGGGAGGACAGTTGGGAGGTATCAGGCCTGCAAGGGAGGGCAGTAGGGGGCAATCAGGCCAGCAGGGCAGGGCACTTAGGGGCAATTGGGCAGGCAGGGGAGCAGATAAGGCATCAATCAGGCTTGTAGGGGAGTGGTTAGGGGGTGATCAGGCTGGCAGGCAGAAGTGGTTAGGGGGAATCAGACAGGCAGGCAGGCGAGCGATTGGGAGCCAGCAGTCCTGGATTGTGAGAGAGATGCCGAATGCATGTTTAATCGGACATCCCTCTAGTGGTCCCAGATTGGAGAGGGTGCAGGCTGGGCTGAAGGACAAACATCCCCAATGCACAAATTGCATATACCAGAATTCTAGTTTATACATATAAAAGGCTAAGTGACCGTCTGACTATCCAACTGGTAACTATGATATACACTGATCAGCAGGGGACAGATTCTCAATGCAGGAGCTGCTGAGCTGTGGCGACTTGGCAGTGGAGATTCTTGGATGATGCACCCCAGAAACAGAGAAGAGGGAGCCTGATTCTGGGGTGTGTCACCCAAGATCCACCCTCTTGCTATCCAGGATCCCGGGGGTGGGGAGTAGGGGCACGTGACAGAGAGCTGGTTTTGGCCTGATCACTGCAGGTGAGGCGGGGTGGGGCGGTGGGGGGAGGGAAGCAGAGGCAAAGTAGCAATGAACAGACTGTTGTGCTACAGTGGGAAGGCAGGGGAGGTTATGGGGGAGGGGCCTATAGGAGATCAACCGAAGGACTTGTATGCATGTGTGTGTAGACATAGCCAATGGATACAGGGCATGTACTGGGGCATGGGGAGGGCAGTAGGGAAAAAAAAATTGTAATATTCTAGAGATAGTTTATGCATATATTTTATATTACAAAAATATAATCATACTGTTACATATGAACAGGTTTTATTTAGTTGTCATAGTAATAAAGCCAATTAATAGAAATTCTTGCAGTGTTTTATGGGCCCAATTTAAGCGTCAATTCATTATATCCGAGTAAACAATTGTTCAGTTCATATTTTTTTAATGTACCAGATTTTCTATAAACACACTACCTTCTGTGATTGAAATAAATAGCTATCATTATTTTTACACTTTTGAGTTATAAAGCAACAGAAACTAAAATGACAGGAAAATATTATGAAATTATATGTTTAGTTGAAGTCACAGATAAAATTTTACCTTTTATGGAGTTCAAAATCTGTGTGAAAAATTACATTAAAATCTCATCAGTTACCCAGTGCCATAAGCACCTCTGATTTAAAATGATGTAAGAAAGTAAAACAATTGTTGATTAGAACTTATGGTCTTCTAGAGAATCTTTACTATAAAACTACAATTGCACAAAACAACTTCGGCACAAATATCAGTGTTAAGATCATGTGCTAATAAATAGGTACAAATAACATATCACTCATTGAAGAAATGTTAATAATATATTGCAAATACATCCACTTTTGAAAATAATTATAAATAACTACTAGAAAGTCACTCTTTTCATTGGCTCAAAATTTTAATTGGAAAAAGTATATACAGGTAAAACATCATTCATGCTTTTTCTGTATTTAGTTGCCACATACAAGTATCAGATGAAATCAAACTATTACTATTTTTACTGTATTTTTAAGAGGGTTTTTTAGTAGCTCATATATATATATGTATGCCATCTTTTATAAAGGTTATTTAGTGTGTGTGTATGTATGTAAACACACACACACACACACACACACACACTAGAGGCCGGGTGCTGGAAATTCGTGCAGGTGGGGGGGTGTCCCTCAGTCCAGCCAGTACCCTCTCCAATCTGGGACCGCTCAAGGGATGCCTGACTGCCCGTTTAGGCAAGGATTGGGCCTAAACGGGCAGTCGGACCTCCCTTTCACAATCCAGGACTGCTGGCTCCCAACTGCTTGCATACCTCCCTTCTTGATTGCCCCTCAGGTCCCTCTCCTGCAGGTCTGGTCACCCCTAACTGCCCTCCTCTGCAGGCCTAGTCCCTCTGAACTGCCCTCCTTTGCAGGCTGGGTCCCTCCCAATTGCCCTCCCTGGCTGGCCATCTTGTGGTGGCTATCTTGTGTCCACATGGGGGCAATCATCTTGTGTATTGGAGTAATGGTCAATTTACATATTGCTCTTTTGTTAGATATGATAGAGTCCTGTTGTATGGGTGGGGGCCAGCTGGTTTGTCTTGAAGAGTGTCCTGGATCAGGGTGGGGGTTCCTTGGGGTGTGGGGTGGCCTAAGTGAGAGGCCTGTAGTGGTGTGCAGGCCAGCCACACCTATGGTGACCCAAATGGAGGCCCTGGTATCTAATCTTCTGGAGGCACATCAGGTATCACTGTGAGTCAGGATATAAATACAATGAAATGTTAATGATTTCGGACTGCCCTTAATTTCCTCCTTGCTATGCTCCTTATTTTACCTTTCTGAATCAGAAGTCAAGCAAATGATGCTTTTATCTCTGCAGCAAGCCATTATCATGCACCATAGGTCAGTGTAAGTTCTTCATTAAGCACAGTCTGTATGTTTTTAAGGATCTGATCTTCCATTAAATCAAGATACTATTTGCTTTTTATAATAGACTTTCATCTATCTTACTAACTCTATCAAAATCAGCAATAAGAATACTTCATTTAAAAAATCTTGTGCAAATTTTGAGTTTGAGCATTTTATATTTCTCCATAACCTATCAACCACAAGTCAGACTCAATACTCTAGGGTTCTTCCTAAAATGGAATTCTAATATACCCTCTTGGAACCTTGGGATCTTTTCCAACTTATTATAAAAGCTGCTGTTTACTTCTACTTTAGTTTTTGCAATTATATTTCATAAAGCCTTTTAATTGTTCTCAAATAAAATCATGACACAGTCCAATGACTTCCTTATCAATAATTGATTGCTTGGAACTAAAACTCATTTCTTATTTCTCTTTCCTTGAATGAGCACCTTTGATTTAAGAAAACATCTATGGTAATTTGAGATATGCAGATATGGGTTGATAAACAAATTATAGTTTTGTTAGGAGATGCGTTGGAAAGAAAATAACGTAAATGTTGCACAGTATGGATGCATCCAAATAAACAACTTTTCCATTATGTGCCTTTGGAACTTGTGGGTAACTTCAATGTTCCCACTATAACTATAATTTTTATACATGTTCTGTGTACTATTGTTTTCATAAATTAAGTAATGATAGATTAGGTTGCTACAGACTAATTTGTTCCAAAGACCAATTGCAAATCTGGAAAAATACAATAATAAAACAAAACAAAAAAAAAAAACTTGTTTTGTTGTTGTTGCTGTGGCATTAGAGAGCTTCCAAGACTGCCATATTTAATAAGAAGCTAGAGCACAAAAGGAAAAAAATCATCAAGGCAAAAAACAATATTTTGTTTTGCTTTTGTTCCCTGAGTATTTGTTAACTTGTAAATGCTCTTGAGCTGAGAACTTATAAAATCAATAAGAAAAACACAACTGAAATATTTGGATCATGAGCAGAGCCTGTCCTTTTGATAGCTGGTGGAAATAAAATTTGGATTTCAGGACAACCAATTAACCAGTACCTGAAAAAACACAAAGAATTTGAATGGAAAAGAAGCACACTGAGGTAAACCTAATATTCTACATCACTTTATCCAAATGGAACTTTCCAGTAAGTGACTAGTATGTAAGAAGTGGGGAAGCAGATCTGAAAGCTTCAACTTGGAGGATCCATAGCAATAAGCATTCTCTCTGACCTTGGATCAATAACAATTAGAGCTTATGTATTATGAAGAAGGAAAGTCCACTGCAAATACTTCAGAGATCCAGTTAAAAACTGGAGTGGGTATATTTGGGGAACAAATGAGAACCAGATACAGACCACCTCTGTAACAAGCATTCATAAAGCTAGATTTTAGTATGAATTAAGGGGATATGTCCCAAGTCCAACTTTCTATCAGAAAGTATAAATAATCGAATCAATGAGGAGATAAAAGTAGCTTATCTTCGAGTATCTCTTCAGATCAATATGAAATTGTTTTGAGGTTTGCCAAGAAACAAGGGAAAAAACACACCAAAATAATAGTACACACACACACACACACACACACACACACACACACACACACACACAACTAATAGACACAAATACAAAAGTGAAATTGTCAAACACAAACTTCTAAATGACCATCTATAATAATAAAAGTGTAATATGTTAATTAGACCAGATATCCTTCTGGACATCCTTCCAGATGACCTTCTATACAAAACTGGGGCTGCGAGGGAAGGCTAGGTCCCAGATGCCGCTAGCAGCTGGAGGGAAGCCTGGGTCCTGGGTGCCAGAGGGAAGCCGGTGGAGGCAGCCAGGGGAAGGAAGATCTATTCTTTCACGAATTTCATACATCAGGCCTCTTGTGGTAAAAGTGTTCAAATATAAATCTTGGTCCAATAGCTGGGTTTTGGTTGAGAAATCATTAAATCTACAGTTCATTTTAGAGTGAAATGATATTATTAAAATACTTTTTTCCATTTCGAGACCATGATATATTTCTCCATTTATGCAGGTAGTTAATACTATTCCAATTATATCTTCTCTTTAATTCATTTACTGATTGATCATTGGTAACATTTAAAATAGCATCTTATGTTGTAATTACAACTGTTTATTTATTATTTAGTTTTTATGCTGACTTGGTATTCTGTGACTTAGCTATGTGTAAGTAGTAAGATGAATAGCTTTCCTGTGTATTCCTTGGAACAGTCTATAAATAAGAGAAAGTTCTCTGAAGTTCATAGATTATTTCCATCTGAATGTTTTGTATTTATTTTTCTTCCTATATTGCACTGGCTAGGAATTCCAATACAATAATTTAATAAATTGTCATAAGAAACAACTTTTTAGCTTATTTTGATTATTTTTGTAGATGTCCATTATCATGTTGAATAAGTTTATTTTCATACACAACTGGCTTAATATTTATTATCATGAATTGGTGTTAACTTTTATCAAATGCTGTTTTTATATCTATCTTTTGATATTTACATCAAGAGGGTCATACTATTTTTCTACATCCATCTGTCAAGATAATGGTGCTGATTTCCATTAATTGTTATTCATATATTATGTATTAAAATACCATTGGATTTCAGGAATAAATGTGTTCTGGGCTTGCTAGAATATTATTTTTATATGTTTATAGATTTAATTTGCTATTTTTTTTAAAGAAACCTTTGGTCTATATTCATGAGGATTATTGGCCTGCAGTTTTCTTTTCTTGTAATGCCTTTTTCTAGCCTTATATTAAGGTAATGGTTATGAGGTAGGGATTATTCAATTTAGTTTATTTTCTGAGATGTTTTATAAGGATTATAAATTTATTCATAAAAAAATCATAAATTTACCATTGGAGCCTTTTTTAATTTAGAATTTGCTTTATGAAAAGGTTTTAAATTATAAATCCAATGTGTGTGATATAGATAAATGTAGATATCAATTTATATTTTGAATTATCTTAAAATTTCTCTCATTCACTAATTTTGTGTTTTATTTAAGTTGTCACATTTATTATAACATTTCATTTTTATCCTTTTTGTTTCTCTGTGATATACAGTGATATTTTCTTCTCTTTTTCAAATTTCATAAATGTGTATAGGTTAAGATTTTTCCACAGGTTAGGCAGTGTGTTTTTATTGACTTTTTATGCTTACATTTGGACAGTTTCTATTAACTATGTTTTGATACCACTGACCATTTCTTCTGTGATACCTGTTCTGCTGATCAGTTTATGCATTTGATTTTACATTTGAGCTAATTTTCAACTTTGGAGTAGCATTTTTTAAATAAATATTTTATTTATCTCTTACTTTTCCAACTTTTTCATTACATTGTTAAGAATATTATTACTTATATATTTAAACTAGTGGCCTGGTACATGAATTCATGTACATTGAAAGGAAATTAATTAGGAGAAATATTTTAATATTGCTATTCGCCCTTTCTCTGTAATAGAAGTATCAGAGATGAAAGAAAATTAGTAAAATGTATATGAAAATAATATATAAATTGACTAATATATATAAACAATAAAATAACGACAAAGATATAGAAAAACACAATAAAAAACAATATTGATAAAAACAATGACTGATAAATTGATTAAACTTATTCTAACACTGAGGCCAGTATCAGATGGGGACAAATCAATTCTTGGAATCAGAACAACCTCTCCTCCACAGATCCTATTCATACTGCAGCTTTGATTATGTTAGATTAAAATATTTTGATAATAAATCTAGCACCATTTACTTTTAAGATTTCTCAGTAGCATGATGATTTACCTACCTTCAATTCTAATTTATGACATGGTCTTCACAAAGGAGTAATACTTTGTAAGAAATTCAATGGGAAAATTTTCCTTTTTGGCATCATCCCTTGAATCTAGTATTATTGTTGATTACATTGTAGTCTCTGAGTCTTCAGGCAATATCAATTCCCCAGCCTTTTTCACCATGTGGGAAATTAATAGGATACATCATTGAATCTAATGTACGAAACAGGATATCGATTTGTTTCATTTTAGTGGCATTCGGATTATTGGGATCTGGTTTTCAATGAATGAGCAAGTCCCTTTCAAAAGGAGGTCCTCCGTCTTCTTTTCTGAATATGACCCAACTTCGGTTACACAGGGATAATCATATCTACCCAGATCACTATTATGATCACATTTAATCTCCATAGTTATTTTCATGTGATGCTCCAGCTTTCTTTCAGCTTCAGAGTGTCAATAAAAGCAACCAAATTGCCGAAACCGGTTTGGCTCAGTGGATAGAGCATCGGTCTGGGGACTAAAAGGTCCCAGGTTCGATTCCGGTCAAGGGCATGTATCCTGGTTGCGGGCACATCCCCAAGTAGGGGACGTGCAGAAGGCGGTTGATCGATGTCTCTCTCTCATTGATGTTTCTGGCTCTCTATTCCTTTCCCTTTCTCTCTGTGAAAGATCAATAAAATATATTTAAAACAAAACAAAACAACCAAATTCATGTTTAATGGTGGCATATTGAAGTACAAGTGTGTAATTGGCACCAGCAAGAGCTTTATATATACTGCGCATGTGTGAGTCAACTTAGCCTTTTATAGATATAGAACAAACTTGCTTAATTAGACTGCTTTCTGATGTAGCTATACTTTTTTACAACATAGCAGTAAATATCAACAGGAAGCACATTATTATTGTAGATCACACAGGGAAAACAAAGGGTAAAATATTTAAATGCAGTGGTGTTTGACTATATTCAGTGCAGAGATAAAACCTGAAGTCATTTTTAAGCTCCACCATTTCTTCTTTTCAGTTGGGTCAAGTCTGTAGACTTTCTAAATCTCCATTTGTCAGCTAATGAAAAAAAAAAGGATTATACTAAGTCTCCTGTCTAGTAACTATTCCAGGACTTCTCTAAGGTGCAAATGAGATGAGGCCCAGGAAAACACTTCACAGTCATTGGGTTGCAGTGTAAAGTGTTTCCACTTGAGGCTAGTTGTCCCTAGGGAGGGAAAGCCTGGTATTGCTACTTGATGTCATTACTCCAGTGGTCACACTTAGTATATTAGCCTTTTATATAAAGAGATACCCTTTCCTGAAATTCTGTCACATCTGTCATCCTAACAGATTTTATTTTTGCCTTTGCTCTTGCTATATATTTATATTTCTTCACAACTTTAGTGATAGTTAATTGGATATTAGATAATGTGGGTTTTACATACATTCACTTTTTATATTTCAAATGAATGTTAAAATAGCATGCTTTGAATATGCTTAGGGTAGGTTTAGTTGAGAGAGTCAAGTTCAGGTAAATTTCTGGTGATCCAGAGGAGCATATATTCATTTATCATATTAAAATATATAAAAATAGTTAACAGAGAAGTTTCCAATGGTTATTCCAAATTATTTCAATATCATTTGATTTTTTTCCCTTTGAAATTTTCTATAGGTGATTTCCTTTGTGTTGTTGAAGACTTTTACCAATAATAATCCACAGATTATTATATTAGACAATATTTTAAACAGAAAATATAAGTGACCAAAATCTTTTAAAAAAATGCTATGATTGACATCTTCTTAGAGATTCACAAAGTACTTCTTCATATTGCAGATTTTAAGAAGTGTTGCTTTAAAGAAGTTGATTAATTTTGTTCTCTTAGAGTGACAAATATTATAGTCCTTTATGACCCCAAATAAACGTTGCTCATTCAAAAAAAAAATTGCATGACATTGTCTAGTAGAATCTAAGGCAGGAAATGTGAACCCTTTAATAATACTGAACAAAATCTAATACACAAAGGCAGGTTGAATTATTGATGAGGATTTTATATGGCTCTTAGAAGAACTTCACTTGGTATAATGGTATTTATCTCTTACCCTGCACTTAATGAAACTGAACAAGTTGTGTATAGGAGAAATCCTTATTACCATTGGCGAATAAGACATTTTTCATTGAGCTAGCATTGATTGAACATTTCACACTGGGCTATGTGTGAAAATAAAAAACATGTTATCAAGACTATATCATTTCACTGAAAAATGTAGGATCCAACAAGCCCTATCACAGCATGAACCAATTTTTTTCTTTTCACCCGTCTCCTTACACTATTTATGATCGGTAACCTGACTGATGAAAATTTAACAACTATTGAACATTCACCATGTCCCAGGGATTATATATTATTTGATCCTCACAAAAACCCACAAAAAAGCATGCCGTAGTATTTGCATTTTCACTCTTAGAAACTAAATTCAAATTCAAGCATAATGTAAAGTAGCTGGACCTGAAATATAATCCCAAGCCTAGTGTATTGGACAGCTCAGGATGCTGCCACAAAATGCTGTGGGCTAGAAGGCTAAAACAACAAAGATGTATTTTCTCACAGTTCTAGGGGCAAGATGTCTCAGGTCAACATCCAGCAGGATTGTATTCTGTCAGCAGCTTCCTTTCTGCATGGCGGAGCAGCAGCCTTCTCGCTGTAAGCGCACATGGCCTTTCCTTGGGGTGTGTATGTATTGAGAGAAAAATATATCCCCTTCTAATAAGGTTACCAATCATATTGGAGTAGGACTTCACTCTTATGACCTCATATAACATTAATTACCTTCTATAAACCCTAACTCAAAATACATTCAGAATGTTGGTTAAGGCTTCAACATATAAAATTTGGAGAGCACAGTTCAGTATATAGCACCAACCTGATTGTTTTGGAAGATTTCTATTTTAAAACAGTAAAACACTAAAGATCAGAGACCCAAATTTTTATTACCTAGAATATTGAGACTGAAGCAATACTACACCAACATGTTAAATAGGCCTGGTTATTAAGTAAGTTTTAATAATTGTGAATTTCTAGAATTTTAGCTAAAGATTTACTTGGCTGAAGATTTACAATAAGTACATTTTCATGTTTTTTTGTGTTGTTTTGTTTAAAATTTGTCACGGTTTATATTACTTTTGGCTAAGTGAGAACTTAAATGAGGTGAACCTAGATGCCAATCCTTTTAACAGCCTGACCTTGAGTACTGTGCCTTGAACAAAAGACAAAGGTTAATTATTTTATTGTGTCCTATTAGTTACATTTCTACTCAAGGAAAATAGCTAAAGATTGTTTTTTATTAACATCAAAGGTTGTTTAAAACAAACCTAAATAGTAAAGACTTGTGGGAAATAATGTCATTTTCGGGGCCTTGGAAGCATACAGGGCTTTAGAAATTGCCTGGTTCATTATCTCTCTGCCACTATGCTCACCTCTCCCAGATGTACATTATCAGTTACATAACCTCTTCCTCACTTGGTTTTCTCATTTGCAAATTTTCGTATACATACAAATTATTGTATAATATAGTTGCTCAGGTGTTTGTTTCTAATATTGGTCACTGAACACCAAGAATGAAAACTAGGAATCTTGTCTTCCCAACTTTTTTCATACAGTATGCTCTCTAACTGAGGATGATTTCAGTATTCCATTGTCTCCATTACATGCCTTAAAATTTCAAGAGAGTTTTGCCCAAGTAAATGTCTTCATTGTTTACTATAGCAATTTCCCCCAAATTAGGATGGATCTTTTTTAAAAAATATATATATATATTTTATTGATTTTTTACAGAGAAGAAGGGAGAGGGATAGAAAGTCAGAAACATCGATGAGAGAGAGACATTGATCAGCCGCCTCCTACACACCCCCTACTGGAGTTGTGCCCTCAAGCAAGATACATGCCCCCAGCCGGAATCGAACCTGGGACCTTTCAGTCCGCAGGCCAATGCTCTATGCACTGACCAAAACTGGTCTCAGCAGGATGGATCTTTTTTAAAAAGTCCAGCAATTCTCCAATAGAGAGTCTTACCAAGTAGTGTGTGACCTAAGGTTCTTCTGAAACTAATACCTCAAAACTCTCACTTTGATGTTTATACCAGTACTAATCTCTTGAGAAACAGAAAAGCATAAGCAGCTTCACAGAATATCAGCATCAGACAAGGCCATTATGTGGACATCATGGGTCAGCACAGAATCAGAACAAATTGTAAAGCGTCCATAAAGAGACACAAGCATGGGCATTATCCAAACCACAAAATATCATGTATTTCCTTCTTTCAGCTAAAATTAATAACTATGTTTCATTTACCCAATTACAAACTAAAAACCTCAATCTAGTCTTCCTTCTTCCTAGATAAGATTATTGAGATACTTAATAATGCATTTATCCCCACTTCCTGAAAGCATCCAATTCAGCTTCCTGAAAACTGTTCATTAGACTCCCACACAAATTACCTGACACAGTTCAAATCCTATAATAAATATTTATAACATCCTTGTATGACAAACCCCGTGATTCCCTGTGGCGTGCAGTCAACCTGTCTGCTACAAGTAATTAACACAACTTATACAATTACAGGTTTGTTTTTACTGTTTTTTTTTTTTTTTTTTTTTTTTTTTTTTTTTTTTTTTTTTTTTTTTTTTTTTTTTT
>PVJN01005726.1:0-59745 GCA_004026805.1 Lasiurus borealis | reverse complement strand
TGCGGTGGTGACACCAACCATAAAGTTATTTCCGTTGCTACTTCATCACTGTAATTTTGCTACTGTTATGAACTGTAATGTAAATATCTGATATGCAGGATGTGTTTTCATTGTTACAAATTGAACATAATTAAAGCATAGTGATTAATCACAAAAACAATATGTAATTATATATTGTGAAATGTTTATTTCTAATTACAAATAAATGAAATTTTGTCTTGAATCATGGTGTAGCATTGGAAACAGTCTTCATATAACAACAGTAAACTATATTGCTACAATTTGCTGCACCAAGGAGCGGTGTGTTGGTTCCTAAGACCATGGGAAATGGGTGTTTTCCGCTGGTCTTAGGCGACCCCTGTGAAAGGGTCGTTCGACCCCCAAAGGGGTCGCGGCCCACAGGTTGAGAACCACTATTCTAGAAAGACTTTGGCATCGTTATCATGATTCTTATCCAACTTTAATATAATCTAGCTATACTTCCCTGCCTACACCTTACATTTCAGTCCACCAGCTTGCAACATAAATCCCTATATTGAAAGGCCTCTTAAACCAAAATTCAGATTCTCAATCAATTCAGATCTTATCTTTCCAACTCAGAGGCACTACCAAACCTCTACTGAAGTGGTGTTATCCCTAAAAGCAACACTCTATTTTTGTCTTGTAAAATACATGGGTTATGTAGTTTATATTTGATACTTTTATGAAGTAGGCATTCTACTAGTCTCATAATAAAGCCAACATATATAATTTAAGTATAATAGATTAAAGTATCTTCAGCATTTATTTTTAAAATTTCTGGTGTGTGATTGTTTAGGGCAATATAGAGTTTTTGAGGACACAACTCAAATTTCTAGAATTTGCTTTTTTCCACTTGGCAGTCTGAGGGAGCTAAATTGTCATGTCATGTTCATTTTTTAAACCACTGGATGGTTTTCAGTTGCATTTGAAATGCAATCTCACTTCTTTGTCCTATAAGACCCTAACTAACATGCCACCTGCTTATCTGTCAACTCTAATCTGCTGACACCTTGCATGAGGTTAGCCCAGGTGGCCTGCTTTTCCTGTCTAATGCATGTAAAATTTACCCTGCTTTAGGCCTTGGTATTCACTACTTCATTTACATGGAAATCTCTTAAAAAATTTTGCATGGATCTTCATCATTCAGTAGACTTTCCTGGCTTCTATATAGTACAACTAAACAAACATTACTTTGGGCATTTTGCTCCATTAACATATCTTGCTACTTATTTAAATTATTTTAAAAAATCTCAAACACATTTATAAAAAATACAAAATTATATCATCAGTTTTTTGTGTAGTCACAAATTCAGGTAATATGGCAGTTGGATCAAATATACCAGACCATGCACTCCAAAAAAACAAAGTGCAAAGTAAACATTAGTTATGTGCTTTTAATCTTCATTCTATTATGCATTTTTTTAAATAAAAAGATAATTTAGAAGCTCTAGCCGGTTTGCTCAATAGATAGAGCATTGGCCTGTGGACTCAAAGGTCCCAGGTTTGATTCCTGTCAAGGGCATATGCCCAGATTGTGGGCTTGATCACTAACAGGGGTTGAGCAGAAAGTAACCAATAAATGATTCTCTCTCATCATTGATGTTTCTTTCTCGTTCTCTCTCTCCTGCTATCCCCTCCTTCCCCTCTGAAATCAATAAAGTATATTTAAAAGTACTTTAGGAAAAATAGACATTTTATATTTTTATTCCCCCCACCCCATGATCGGCTTGACTGTCACCATGAAAATTTATCTTAGGCCACTTTTTATTAAAGTTAAGAAATTAACAAATCAGGTATGATGACATAACTGAAAAGTAGGTGTGGCCAGTTTTTCTTTCTTTCTATGAAAATATAGTTTTATACTATGACTCTAATGTTTTATAAATCTATGAAGTACCAGTTTGAGCTTCTGAACCAGTGTTTCTCAAACTTTTTAATGCCACAACCCTTTAATATAGTTCCTCATGTTGTGGTGACCCCAACCATAAAATTATTTTAATTACTACTTCATAATTGTAATTTTGCTACTGTTATGAATCATAATGTAAGTACCTGCGTTTTCTCATGGTCTTAGGCGACCCTGCTATCAGTTTTAAACTTGTATGTATCATGACCCACAGGTTGAGAACCGTTGCTGTAGAGCTGATATTAAAGGGTTGCAGCATTAAAAGGGTTGAGAACCACTGTTAAATCTGAACTATATTGAATGACATGTTTTTTTTAGTGTTGTCCATGTGATATAACATAAAAATAGAATGAAAATGATGAAAAATGTTGTCTATCCTTCCTATAAATCATTCTTAATAAAATAGCTTCCCTGTTGGACTTCTTGAAGGGCATTGATTAGGTGGAGAATGTAAATATTTTCACTATGGAAATAAAACAATACTCACAGAACTGTTTGCTTATTAGTGTAGTTTGTCTGTTTTAAAACTTGAAAGTTATGCCATTTTATTGTATAAAATATAAAAAGCTACTAAAAAAGACCAATATTTGATAGTAATTCTTCCATATTTCTTGAATTAAAACAAATTTTTCTCCCCATTTTTTATAATTTGATCCCAGCTCAATCTGTGTGGTTTCAAATATTTTAGTATACCATGGCTTCTCTTCTCTAAATGCCCATCACAGTATTTTTATGCATTTCACCATACGTTCCTGCAGTTGTTAGCTAAATATTTTTAAAATTGTTGTTGCTTTTTCCAGTTTGATTGCAGGGCAGTTTGTGTGTTGTAATTGATTTTTCATATTTTAACTTCAAAGGATTTAACATGTAAATAACATACTATGATGTTGCACATGAAAATACCCTATTGAAAAGAAGCAAATATTAATTCACCAGTTGTGATGGAAACAAGATATGATTTCCTCATACTGTTGATAAGTTAAAGGTAAGATTGTCTCAACAATAAAACAAACTAGAGCATTGAAATTGTGATGCCATATGTAAGAGTTGCCATGGAAAGAAAAGCTAGAGTAACTGGTATTTGCAAACAAAAACAAAATTTGGTGCCAGAAAATAAAATCCTCCTATGCTAGGACTACTTCTCTTCTGATGTGGGGCAGGTTGTATGGTGTGGGTATGGATATCTCTGAACTTCCTCTGGACTTTCCATTAGATTATGGATGGTGGTAATGTCTTATGTTTATTTCACTCACAGAAAATAATATATTCAAAATGATAAATATTACTTATGTAAATTACAAAGGACTGTACAAATATGTCAGTTATTAGTGATTTTAACTGGTGTTCCAGAACACATCTCATGAAGATAAAGGATGTTGAGAGGTAAAAGCAAGGAGCTTTTCCAAAATAAAAGTAGCCGCAGGCTTCAAAATTATGACTTTGTAAAAGGGAAAATAGGACTGTAACTGACTGAGAGATGGGATATGTGATTTGGAGGTGAAGAATACATCATGTCTAATGAGCCTCTAGAGTTTATTTTACTTGATGATGACAATGAAATGAACCACAATTTTTGAATACTTAATACTCTTTGAAAAACAATTTTAATTTGCTTAATTTGTATCATTTTATTTAATCCTCACAATAAACTGATGAGCAGGTGCTGTTAGTACTAAAACACTCCAGTACAGATGATAAAGATAACAAACTACCATTTTGACAAAATTTTAAACAGCAAAGATTCTAATTCAGGCAATTAGATTCCAAAATCCATGCTCTCAACCACTATACCAGCTTCCTTTTGATTAGTGTTGCAAAATGTCTCTTTTCACTCTTTAATTCACCAACTTCCTCTGTGAACTTACATCTTACCCATAAGATAGACTTGGATTTATTTTTGTCTAATTTAAGCTTGATACCTTCAGTTGGGGCTTTATTTTAAATGTATGCCCATATTTGGAATTATTTTGATCATCTAATTTTATTTAGATTTATTCTACATTTTTAATAGTCTACTTGTTCCCTTTTCTGGCTTTATTTAAAAAAATAAAATTGAGTCTGGCTTGTGTTGCTCAATGATTGAGCATTAAGCCATACACCAAGAGATCATCACTTATATCCTGTCAGGGCACATGACTGCGTTGTGGGGTCAATCCACAGTAGGGGGCATACAGGAGGCAGCTAATGAAGTTAATGCATAGATAGTTTTGTCTCTCCTCTTTCCCCTTCCTTTCTCTCTAAAATCAATAGAACCATATTAACAAATAAACTTGAGATACCATATGTAAAGTGGCATTTCCAACATTAAATGCATGGCTTATTGATTTTTTAATTCTATATAATAAAGGCCTAATATGCTAAGTGTCTGGTCATTCTGTTGGCTCTTCAACCAATCAAAGTGTAATATGTTAATGATTATGTTAAGGCTGCTCAGCTGTTCACTGTGATATGCACTGACCACCAGGAGGCAGACACTTCAACTGGTAAGTTAGCTTGCTTCTGGGGTCTGGCGGATTGGGACTGAGAGAGTGGACTGGACACACCCTGGAGCCCTCCCTGCCTGCCAATCTTCCATGTCCCTCCCTGGCCCCAATTGTGATGGGGTCCTTCAGCCTGCCCTGTGCCCTCTCATAATCTGGGACCCCTTGGGGGTTGTCAGAGAGCCGGTTTTGGCCTGATCCCATAGGCCAGGTCGAGGGACCCCACTGGTGCATGAAGTCATGCACCAGGTCTTTAGTGTACCTATAAAATTATGTAATTACAATCAAATTAAGACACAGTATATTTATCTGTGCCATGGTTAATTTTGTGTCAACCTGACTGGACAACAGGGTATCCAGATAATTGCTAAAACACTATTCTGAGTGTGTCTGGGAAGGTATTTCTGGATAAGACTGAATTTTGAATTTGTAGATTATTTAAAACAGATTTTCCTCCCTAGTGTAGATGGGCCTCATCTAATCAAGGACTGGGTGAGGGAGAATTTGCTCCCTCCTCTCTGCCTATTTTCAAGCTGGAGTGCCAATATTTTCTAGACTTTGGACTCAACTAGAACTCACACAATTGGCTCTCCTGATTCTTAGACTGGACTCAGACTGGAACCATATTATCATCTTTTTTTAGGTCTCTAACTTGCTGATTGCAGAACTTGGGACTAATCAGCCTCCATAATCATGTGAAATAATCCCTTATAGTAAATCTCTCCCTCTTTTTTCTCCTTTATGTTTTTTGTGCGCGCACACACACACACACACACACACACACACACACACACTAGAGGCCTGGTGCATGAAATTCGTGCATGGGAGGAAGGGTCTCCTTCAGCCCAGCTTGCTTCCTCTCCAATCTGGGACCCCTTGAGGGATGTCCAACTTCCTGTTTAGCCCCGATCTGGGCCTAATTGGCCAGTCAGACATCCCTCTCACAATCCAGGACTGCTGGTTCCCAACTGCTCACTTGCCTACCTTCCTGAT
This sequence comes from Lasiurus borealis, assembly GCA_004026805.1. Lineage (NCBI taxonomy): Eukaryota > Metazoa > Chordata > Mammalia > Chiroptera > Vespertilionidae > Lasiurus > Lasiurus borealis. The sequence continues at coordinate 54,345 of PVJN01005726.1, read as the reverse complement.
TGCCCCTAACTGCTTCTGCCTGCCAGCCTAATCACTGCTAACCACTCCCCTGCCAACTTGTTTGATGCCTAACTCCTCCCCTGACAGCCTGTTTGCCCCTAACTGCCCTCTCCTATGGACCTGGTCACCCCTCATTGCCCTCACCTGCAGGCCTGGGTTCCCCCCAACTGCCCTCCCCTGCTGGCCTCATCACCCACAGCTGTCCTCCCTTGCAGGCCTGGTCCCTGCCAACTTCCCTCCCCTGCTGGGCATCTTGTGGTGGCCATCTTGTGTTCACATGGGGGCAAGTGATAGTCAATCTGCATATTACTCTTCTATTAGATAGAATAGAGGCCTGGTGCATGGGTGGGGGCCAGATGGTTTGCCCTGAAGAGTGTCCTGGATCAGAGTGGGTGTTCCCTTAGGGAGCGGGGTGGCCTAGGCAAGAGGCCTTTGATAGTTTACAGGCCAGCTAAGCTCCCTGGTGACCGAAACAGAGGCCCTGGTATCTGGGATTTACTTATCTTCTACAGTTGAAACTTTGTAGCTTGGAGCAGAGCAAAGCCTCCTGCTAGCTCCAGCAATCATTGAAACTTGCGGTGCCGACTTCTTGGCTTCCTTTATCACTAGGGGCAATCTAAGCCTCCCTCCTGCTCTCTCTCTGTGGCTGTAGCCATCTTGGTTAGGTTAATTTGCATACTCACTATGATTGGCTAATGGGTGTAGCTGAGGTATGGCCAAGTTGCATATTACTCTTTAATTACATAGGATATTCATACATAAATACATAAGGGAAGATATATATGCACATATACATGCATTTGTATATATGCATATATGTGCATATCCACATGTATGTATATATTTTTAACATGTGTACATGTATATATAAGTGTATGTGCGTTTGTGTATATCCTATTGGTTCTGTTTCTCAGTAGAATCTCGATTAACACGCTTTGACTTTTTTGTTTTGCAGTTTAACTCATTTTTTAATTGTTAATTTACCTGTCATGTTATTGGCATTGATTTAGTAAGCATTTGTATGTAGAATGGAGGAAATTACTTTTATTTGGGGAACCCAATAGATTAGTGTATACATGTTTTACTTATTAAAAGATTCCATAGCAAAATTATTTTGCTGTTCTCATTTTTTTAGTTCCTGCATAAATAGGTGGCCTATATTTAATTTTAATTGAATAAAATGTATAGAGTGAGAAGGCAACCCTGGCTGAATGTTACATTTAATTGCTAGGAGACCAGTCATTTTGTGATGTCACAGCAACTCAGGCTGAGGACCATTGTGATGGTGTGAGCAGTTCACCTGTGTAGGCCTGCCAAGACAGCCTTTGAAGCCAGTGTTCAAATCATGCAGACATGGAAGGCAGGTGAAGGAAAGTTTGAGATGACCCATGTTTCTTCAGAAATTCAAATAGTTTCTCTTAAAGATGGATCAAATGACTCAGAAACCTCCATTAGATGTGCATTGTGTGATCACACATACCTTGGGGACTTGGAGTTGAGGTCTATGATTAAAGAAAGTGCTTTTCAGGCTTTGTGTGAAGAAACCTTAATAAAAAGACAGGATTACTCATTTTGTGCCTGTGAACCAGACGAAGATTATGATATTCATTCGATGATCTTTCCCAGAAAACTGTGGAAAATAGTTGAAAGCAATCGATTTACGTCTATTTGATGGGATGAGAATGGAACTGCTGTAGTAATTAATGAAGACCTCTTTAAGAAAGAAGTTTTGGAAAGAAAGGCCCCTTTCAGAGTATTTAAAACTGATAGTATGGAAAGTTTACTTCACTGGCTTAACCTTTATGAATTTAGTAAAACGAGACAGAATTTTCAAAGATTTGCTTCTCTAGCTGACCTCCTGGCAGAAGAGAAAGAAGTCTCTGTTTTAAGCAAGGTACCCATAAATTTTCACTTACAATTTATAGAGGGAATAGATATGTAAGATTTTATTTGTACATCAATATGTTAATATACATAAGCTAAAATCAATTTCTTAATTATATCAAAACTGTTAAAATATTTATTTTTTATAAAATCTAAGGAAGTTTGGACATAAAACATTCAGGATTTGTGGGAACCTCTTTCTACATCCCGCGTGGTTCAGGGTTCCCGGGTCAGGGTTCGGGTTCTGAAGGAGGCCGCACGCAAACAAAATGAGAGACTAGAAAACATTAATTTGGCGATATTGGGGGGCCAGGCGGGAGCCTTCCTCTAGTGGAAAGGACTACCATTTTGCTCTGGCCTTTTTCTCCCTTTTATTAAGGCTTTGGGACACACCCCTAGCCTTTAGGCAGGAAATAACAGAAATTAACATGATACAAACAGATAGTTTCAACTAAACAATGAGTAATCAGCTCTGACCTTTCAGAGCAATTAAGGTTTGCCAGCCTTCTGGCTTTCCATTTACATCCACCTAGTGAGAACAATATTTGGTCTCCAACAAGGATAAGAAATTTTGCTTGTAACTTTGAAACTTATCAATGAACTCTATTTAAATAAAGGCCCTGAAACCATTTGAAGAGGTATTCACTTGCTGAAATAATAAGTAAACTTTGAAATATATTACCAGTGTACATATATTATTTGATACCATTAACTTTGTGTGATAAAACTGAAATTATATTTTATAGACTAGACTTGTTACATTCTCATCTCTTGGTTTAAAATTACATAAGAACTTTTCTTTTGGTTTTAGTTACAGCTCTTTCTTAATCCTAATTTTAAACGAGACTGTCCTCAACTTCTAGTAAGAATGAAAAGAAAAACTGAAATTAAAAATGCTTCTCCATCATCTTCATTATTTAGAGAAGTCAACAAGGAGCATTTGGGGGCATATAGTTATGTGGCTAATAGGCCTCCTTCTAAGTAAATCATATTAATTAACTTTTAAAACTCATGACTGTAATGGAAAAAAAAAAGAAACTATTTTAAATGGTTTGTGAAATAGTCCAGGACAAATCAGTGGTGGCCTAAATAAGGATGGCATAAAAGGATATATACAAATAAAATATAGAAAAGGTAAATGCAGTGTACAAAATAATTACTTTAGCATTTTTTTTCAATTATATTACATTCTTTTAGGTATTGTAAAACTTAAGTACTTGTATTGGCAGAGGTTTTCTTCCTTAAAAATACATTTTATCCTGATGACCCCAGGTAACCATGATCACCATCATATATTTATTGAAATGATATGATGTAGTAATAAATTTCATTAATGCTAGGAGGTGGTGGTATTTTACTAAGATTATAGAGGTATCTTTTTTTCTCTCTTCAAAGCATTTTGCTTTTATGTACATTAAAATATCCACATTTTAAATTATCTGAAGCACATTTGTATTTGCTTTATGTGCCATCCATATATAGGCTTAATTCTTTATCCTGGCTTCTGATTTCTATTAGATTCTGATCCCAGAATCTCAGCATGGATAACAAGGCACTTGAAGATCTTGTATCTGTTTATTTTAGACTTGAGACCCGTGCATGAAATTTGTGCATGGAGGGGGCGGGGAGGGGTATCTTTCAGCCCACCCTGCTCTCTCTCCAATCTGGGACCCTTGAGGGATGTCTGACTACCTAATCCTACCTGGATCAGGTCTAAACGGGCAGTCGAACATCCCTCACACAATCCAGGACTACTGGCTCCCAACTGCTCACCTTCCTGCTTTCCTGATTGCCCCTAACCACTCCCCTGCCAGCCTGATTGATGCCTAACTTCAACCCTGCCAGCCTGTTTACCTTTAACTGCCCTCCCCAGTGGGCCTGGTAACCCCTAACTGTCCTCCCCTGCAGGCCTGGGTCCCCCTAAACTGTCCTTCCCTGCAGGCTTGATCACCCCCAATATCCCTCTCTTTCAGGCCTGTTCTCTGCCAACTGCCCTCCCCTGCTGGCCTTCTTGTGGTGGCCATCTTGTGTCCACATGGGGCAGGATCTTTTGACCACATGGGGGCAGTCATCTTGTGTATTACTCTTTTATTAGATAGGATAGAGGCCTGGTGCAAGGGTGGGGCAAGCTGGTTTGCCCTGAAGGCTGCCTGGATCAGGGTGGGTGTTCCCTTGGGACATGGGATGGCCTGTGCAAGGGGCCTGTGGTGGTTTGCAGGACAGCTACACACTCAGGCAACCCAAGCAGAAGCCCTGGTATCTGGGTTTCATTTATTTTCTACAATTGAAACTTTGTAGCCTGGAGAGGAGCCAAGCCTTCTGGTTGCACAGGCCATTGAAACTTAGTTGCCTTAATCCCCAGCCAGGGTATGCTAAAAGCTTGGCTTCCTCCATTGCCAGAGGCAACTGAAACCTCCCTCCTGCTCTCTCTGTGGCTGTAGCCATCTTAGTTAGGTTAATTTGCATGCTCGCTCTGATTGGCTGGTGGGCGTGACTGGTGGGCATGGGTTGGGGTGTAGCAGAGGTATGGTCAATTTGCATATTATTCTTTTATTAGATATGATGTTTGTGTCTTCTCATCCGTTGTCCATTATCTGGTACTTCATTCAGATAAGCTATTCTCAACCATGCAAACTCAATGTCACACGTTTAGCCCAGCACCCTCTCTGGCATTAGATGACTTTATCTTCACCTATTTCCCATTCTGAAAATACCTGATGTTTCCTGTCTGTGTTTTCTTTCTTCTTCTTCTTCTTCTTCTTCTTCTTCTTCTTCTTCTTCTTCTTCTTCTTCTTCTTCTTCTTCTTCTTCTTCTTCTTCTTCTTCTTCTTCTTCTTCTTTTCTTTAAATTATCTTTATTGTTGAAAGTATTTCAGATGACCCTGTTCTTCCCCTTATTAGCCCTCTCCTCCCTGCTACTGCCCCCTCCCCTGGCCTTCGTTAACTTATTGTCTGTATCCATGGGTTATGCATATATGCACATAAGTTCTTGGTTAGTCTATTCCCACCCACCTCACCTCCCACGCCCTTTACCTCAGAGATTCATCAATCTGCTGCATGCTTTCATGTCCTTGGATCTATTTTGTTTGCCAGTTTATTTAGTTCATTAGATTGCACTTGTAAGTGAGTTCCTGTGACATTTGTCTTTCTCTGATTGGCTTATTTTGCTTAGCATAATAATCTTCATGTCCCCCCTTGTTGTCTCAAAGGATAATAGATTGTTCTTTTTTTTTATAGCTGCATAGTATTGTATTGTGTAAATGGACCACATGTTTTTTATCCAATTATCTACTTACTAGTGGCCTGGCTCAGGAAATTTGTGCACTGGTAGGATCCCTAGTCTGGCTGGTGGTCAGGGCCGATCTGTGGGGTGACCAGCAGGATTAATTGGGGCACCCCCACTGGCACCCATCCTGGCTGGCATGGTATCACCTACATGCTGACCTCCCTCTGCAGGGTGACCAGTAGGGCAATCAAGGGGCCTTCTGCTGGCACCTGCGTTGGCTGGTTTGGGGCCTGCAGGCTGGGGGCAGCTTCTGAAATGAGCATCTGTCACTTGATGGTCAGTGTTCATCATAGTGACAAGTTATTCCGCTGGTCATTCTGCCATTCATTTGATTTGCATAGTAGGCTTTTATTTATAGGATAAAAAATGAACTGTTTGGACTGTTTGCAGATCTTAGCTATTATAAATAGTGCTGCTATGAACATAGGTGTGCATATATTCTTTCCAATAGGTGTTTCATAACTGTAATTTTGCTACTGTTATGAATCATAATGTAAATATATGTGTTTTCTGATGATCTTAGGCAACCCTGTTAGAGGTTCTCAACCTGTAGGTCATGACCCACAGGTTAGGAACTGCAGCTGTAGAGCCTAGGAGCATCAGAAAATTCAGATATTTACATTACGATTCATAACAGTAGCAAAATGACAGTAATGCAACACCTATTGGTGTTTTTATTGTAGTTGATGTTTAGTTTCATGCCACTGTAATTTGAGAAATGCTTGATATAATTTTAATCTTCTTGAATTTGTAGAGAATTAGTTTTGTCTTAATATGGGGTCTATCTTTTTGAATGACCTATGAGAACTTGAGAAAAATGTATATTCCGTAGATTTGGGGTGAAATATTTTGAAAATGTTAATTCCATCTGCCATTTAGGATTACTGTTTCTTTATTAATTTTTGGTCTGGAAGATCTAGCTCTTGAAGTCAGTGGGGATATAAAAGAACCCTATTAACATTGCATTGATGGTGATTTCTCCCTTAAAGTCCTCCAGAAATTATTTTATATTTGGGTGCTCCTATATTGGGTGCACATATATTGAGTGTTTCCCAGAGTTATATTCCCTTGTTGTACCAATCCCTTCAGTATTAGATCATCATGTGACTTTCATTGTCTCTTGTTATGGCCCTCATTTTGAAGTCTATTTTGTCAGATGTATTTTCACTAAGTTCCTTATAGTTATCTTTAAGTTATTTGAGCACTCTTATAACTATTACTTTGAACTCTATATCTGATAAATTGCTTGTCTCCATTTCATTTAGCTCTTTTTCTAGAGATTCCACTTGTTATTCATTTGGGGGTCTGTTTCTTTGTTTGCCTATTTTTTTCTTCTTCTGTTTCTTTGTGTTTCTCTGTGTTGGAGAAGACTGGTATGTCTTCCAGTCTTGTTGGAGTGACCTTCCTGTGGAACGTAGTGGTGTAGTCTCAAGTGGTGTATCATTCCTTGATCTAGAAATGACCCTTATGTGGGTTATGGAGGTTGAATTTGGGGCTTTATTGCTGTTTTTCTATTTTTGGATGAGCTCAGCCCTCAGGCTTTTTGACTGTGAGTCTCAATTCTGACCACATATGCCAACTGATAAACCTGTGCTGACAGGAAAAAAATAAATAAATAAAGATAAAACCAGATCAAATGAAAACACAAAGAAAAAACAATAGCAAATGGAAAAATAAACATACAAAGGGAAATACCAATAGGCCAGAAATCATAAAAATAACAATCTCTAATCAAAGACTAAAAAAAACACAAACGAAAACAGACATACACAGAAGATACTAGAATATCCAAGACTAGAAGAATTAGAGGAGAAAAGAAAAAACCTAACATAAATAAAAGAAACTATGAAAGTGAAGAATGATGGACTGGAAATAAGTAAATATAAAGGTAAAAGAAAATAATGAAATAATATTTTAAAAATAATACTCAATAAAATAAAACATAGGAAAAAAATGGGAAAAGAAAATTTGAATTATAAATAAACACAAAGTAAAGAGAAGGGGTATGAAAAAAATTAGACTAGCCCTAACCAGTTTGGCTCAGTGGATAGAGTGTAGGCCTGCAGACTAAAAGGTCCCAAGTTTGATTCCGGTTAAGGGCATGTACCTTGGTTGCAGGCACATACCAGTTAGGGAGTGTGCAGGAGGCAACTGATCAATAATTCTTTCTAATTGGTGTTTCTAACTCGTTATCACCCTTCCTCTCTGTAAAAAATCAATAAAATATATTAAAAAATAAAAAAATAGACTAAAATAAGTTAGGAATTAGAGAATACAGGGGAAAAAATAAGAGAGAGAGCAGAGAGAGAAAGAAAATCTAACCAAACCAAAAAAAAGAAAGAAATAAACACTAATGATCTAACTGCTATTTGTGGAACTCACTCGATTTTACTTTGTGCTGTTTGATCTGATCCCTTGGTGTGTGTCTACCAGGGCCTATCATCGAAGAAAAGACATGAACATGCATAAAGGTCATAAGCATTAAAAATCTTTAACAAATGAAGATAGTTTTATACTTCTGCTATGAAGCTTCTCAGATTATGAAGAGAAGTGCATAGAAAGACAAATTAATCACTCTCAATTAAGGCCATGTAACTCAGTAAACAATTTATTGTTTTAAGGAATAATTACAGTGGTTTGGCATTTGGGGTTTTATATGTAATAAAAAATATTTATTTGGAAGTTGAATTGTTGAACACTTACAGAAAAGAAGAATTCTATGTGAATTACGCTAATATATATAAAGCTTACGTTTTAAAGTTTAAACAACCATTTTGAAATCACTTTTTAGCTAATGATCTGAGGGTTTTCTCTATTACCTTTAATAGTTTAATCATAAAAAACTCTTAATTACCACTTTTGAAAATGGAAAAAAGTCCCTATGGGGGGAAAAAAAAGGGCAATATATTTAGCTACAGCTTAAATTATGCTCTTTAGAAATATTTATCTCCGAAGTTATTTATTCTAATTATCTTCACCTCTTATCTTTATAATAATAGCAAAATAATAACTAATAAAATATGTATTAATTTCTTTGTGCCAGCCATAGTTCTTATTTAATTCTCATGGTGATTCATTTGGGTTGTACTCTATATAGATAAGAACTGAGGCACCATGAAAAACTGAGGCACAGTTAATAAAATTAATGAGTGGGTAAACCACTGATTAAGTTTAAAAGTAGTATTGGAATATATTTCTATAAAGTTGTGAACATTAAGTTAGCTAACTGATTAAATTATTTTTGTAGACTATAAAATACTAACCACACATAAGCACTTTATGGTTAGTAGTAGTAATTATAAAGTATTGATTAAACTAGTTATATCAGTACCTTTTTAACAATTAACATAAAAGTGCATAATTTTGTTCTGTTTTAACCAGAGAATAACTTCAATTTTATTGCCAACAGTTGATTCTTTTCATAGTTCATAGTGTAGTTGTTAGAGTTTTGACAAGGTCACAGATCTGGTGTGAAGTGTGTAGAAGAAAATAGTGTGAAGAAAATAGCTTTTCAGTGCTCCTCAGATTGGATGAATTTGAACCACAGACCTCTTTATGGTCCAAAATAAAAAGACTTCATCAATTGAATTGATCAGGAGTCTATTTTCCTCAAATAGCTGTTATTTGTAAAGGCTCCTATAACCTCCTGGCTCTGACCATTACTAACATTCAGACTTCGACATAGTTGAAAAGAAAAGCACCAAGTAACCTGGGAATAAAGTGCCCTTTAGTGCACACATGGTGCTCATATTTCTCCACCCCTGAACTCCCAGATGGCCATGCATTTTATTTTAATAGAATCCCATACAAAGTACTGCTTTATCATAAGTGGCCAGCTAGTTAAAATCAGAGAAAGCAGAACTATGGTTTACCAAAACCACTGCAGTTATACTCAAATATCATCAGAGAATGTCTCCAAATATGCACGTGTGTTGGTAGATATTTTAAGTGGTACATAAAGGTCAAATGTATTCTTTTTTCAAATTCTGCCTTTTCTTAAGAAGTCCACAGTGGTTCTTGGAAAAAAAAAGAAAGATATAGTAGATATAGATATAGATATAGATATATATTATACATGTATCTACACTAATAAAAGAGAAACATGCAAATTAGCCATCACTGTGCTATACCCACCAGCCAATCAGGAGGGAATATGCAAATTAGAAGGAGCAGAGTGGCCAGGCAGGACAGGGTGCCTACTATGAAAGGGAGGGTAGAAGGCAAAGGGATCTATAGGAGCTACCTGCTGGCCACAGCGAAGATGAAGACAGCAGACTCTGGCTGGAGTCAGCAGCAAAGGTGGCAGACTCTGGCTGGAGCAAAGGCCTGGGTCCCAGGAAAACCAGCGCTGGAAGCCACAGGAAAGAAGGCCTACTCTTGCATAAATTGTGTGCATCAGGCCTCTAGTGTGTGTGTAGAGGCCTGATGCATGAAATTCATGCGAAAGTAGGCCTTCCTTCCCATGGCTCCTGGCACCAGGTTCCCTATGGCACCTGGGACCTGGGTTTCCTTTGCAGCCCAGGCTTGGTACAGAAGGTCATCTGGAAGGACATCTGGATGGATGTCTGGTCTAATTAGTATATTACACTTTTATTTTTATAGATGCTTGGAGTACTAATTCTTAAGCCTTTTTAACCAAAGATGAAAAGGACAAAAGAGATTTGTCAGACCCAATTATCTATAAGGATATGCACCATGCTAACTTATTGCCTTTAGTACTAAGGGTGGGTTACTTTAGAGAAAGATTTTTTTTATCCCATTGTGTATCAAGACAAGATGATTCTATTTATTAGTCAATACACTCTACCAGTTGCTTATTAATCCTTAACTTCACTGAGGTTAATTAAATCTTACAAATATTTTAGTGCAAACAAGATTAGCTCATCACATTTCTAATGTGACAACTTTTAATGTCGGTACTTTTAAATTAATGCATTTATCTAAGCCAGGAACTAGCATCCTCCTTCAGACGGGAAACATATTATTTCATCTTGGTCTGAAGTCTTTTCAAGACTCGTGCCAGTTTGGGTCTTTCATGAAGCAGTCACCACAGTGGATTTAGAAGTACAAGAGCTTTATAAGAGGTAACACCTGTGAAAAATAGAGGACACAAGAGCAGGTCGATGACGATCTCAGAAAACTGTCGTTGTGACAACTCTGAAAGACCTCAGGGAGGAAGGAAGGCCAGTTAAACTATCCTCACCAAACAGTGCAGCTCAGAGAATGTTCCAGCCACCCTGGTGGGGGCATATAGCAAAAACTGCCCATATAGGAGTCTCAGTTTGGACCAGAAATAGTCAGAACCCACAGTTCTTACAGGCACACTTGCGGTAGGCAGCATAATGACTCCTAAATATACTCACATCTTAATTCCCCAAACTGGTGAATATGTCATGTTACCTAGTAATGAGAAATTAAGATTGCGGATGGAATTAAGCTTCTTTCTAATCGGCTGACTTTAAAATAGGGACAATAATTTAGATTTTCCAGGAGTTCACAATGTAATCTTCATTGTCCTTAAAAAGTGGAGACTCTGCACTTTCTCATCTGTAAAATAAAGATGTGTGAAGCTCTTTGATAATTAAGATCACAGATAAATCAGGTGTGTCTCATGACACATTATTCCTTGTTTGTTTCTATGCTAATGCCCATGTTAACTTTTATGTCTGTAGAAGTGAACTTTTTCAAAGTTATCCTAAATAATAACATAGTCAATAGAAAAAGTTACTTTTGACATCTGAGTAAACTTTCCATTTCGCTATATAAGCAGGAATATGATCTGTTTTGCTCAACAGTGTAACCTCAGTGCCTAGAAGAATGTCTGGTATATATTAAGCACTCAGTAAATAATGTGCAAATACATGAATGTTTTAAAAGCAATAACTCTGCAAATATCTGAAATAGAGTTCTTGGAAAGGTCAAAAAGAAATTACGTCTTAGTATAAGTAACTTTGAAAGTACTTTATTTCTGCCCTAGCTGGTTTGGCTCAGTGGATAGAGCATCAGCCTGCAGACATAAGGGCCCTGGGTTTGATTCTGTTCAAGAGCAAATGCCTGGGTTGCAGGCTTGATCCCCAGTAGGGGACATTCAGGAGGTAGCCCATCAGTGATTCTCTCTCATCATTGATGTTTCTCTCTCACTCTCCCTTCCTCTCTGAAATGAATAAAGCACTATATTTTTTAAAAAGTACTTTATTTCTAAAATTGAGGGACCTAACAAAGTCAAACTCATGAAACCACTGTATGGATAATTCATACAGAGGTTTCATGAGTCCCAAAGAATGAACATCTGGTTCTAAGGCTGCATTGGGTCATGAATATCATCCAGGAGATGAGAGGCAGAAAATAGATTTGAAAACATGTGTTTCATTCCCCAGGACAATTCTGGTAAAAAGGAGCTGACAGTGGCAGGTAGACTTCTCCTTTCTTTGTGGGCTGAACTTCATGGTTTATTTTTCATCAGTCAAGTCTTTCCATGACCAACTTTCTTCCTTTTTTAGACTCCATGGATCTGTAGACATGCAGTTACGGTCAATTAAAATGACCCTTCACTCTTGAAATACTTCATTACATATCTCAGAGAACTCAGGCATTGATCATTGTTTTCTAGTCTCTGCAGGTCAGCTTCATAACTACATACTTCTCCCATTACTCTGGAATCAAGGTAAAGTTTTACAGAGTAACCAGGTGTACTGGTTAATAATGAGGATTTTATATTCAAAGAAAACATGTTATTTTCACTAGAAACATCAAAAGTGCTTTATTCAAAGTAATGACCATCACTAGTTACACATTTTCCGCATCTTTCACGTAATTTGTGGATACTATACCAATAGAACTTTTCTTGTTTTGAGGTAAACTATTCAATTTTCCACTTCTTCGTACGTTTTGAAGTGCTCCTCAGAAGTGTGTGTGCCATAGATCGAAACAAGTGGTAATCTGAAGGAGTAAAGTCTGACAAATATGGCAGGTGGGTTAATACTTCCCAGGCAAGATCTCTTAACATGTCTTTAACTGGTTTTGAAAGTGGGTGATGATGTGTCATTAAGAAGCAAAATTACTATGCCATGTCTTCTGGCACATTGTGGTCATTTCATGATCAAAGTGTGGTTCAAATTGATTATTTGTTTTTGGTAAGTGATCAATATTAATGGTTTCACCTGGTTTTAGAAGCTCATAATACCCCATACCTTCCTGATTCCACCAAATGCAGAGCATTATATTCTTTCGGAAGCGATTTGGCCTTGCAGTTGATGTTGATGGTTGACCTGGATCAACCCATGATTTTGTGATAAATTCACTTTTCATTGCCAGTCACAATTCAATGCAAAAAGATTTTCTTTCCTGCCTTTGAAGCAGCATTTTATTGATGACTTTTCAGTTTTCCATTTATCTGGCACCCATTTTCCTTTCTTTAAAATTTTCCCCATTGCTTGTAAACAACCAGAAATTGTTTGCTGAGCTACATTTTATTTTTCTGAAAGTTGTTTTTGAGTTTGACATGCATCTTCAACCAATAATGTTTGTAATTGTTGGTCTTCAAACTTTTTTTGGTTGACCTAGACATTTTTTGTCTTTCACATTGAAACAATCACTTTTAAAGCATTTAAACCAGCACTCAGAAGTATCTTGAGATGAAGCATGTTCACCATAAACTTCCCGAAGTATTCAGCAGCACTTCTTTTCAAAATAAAGCAATGTATTAAAACTTCACTCAAATGCTCTTTATTTTTTTTTGGCATGAAATTAGACATTTTTAAGCATAAAAATATCTATAATTTAACACCTTCAGAAAATCTGACATATGAAGTTTTGAAGCTTGCTGTCAATACAACAAAATAGCATACATATCAAGTCACATAAATATAAACATATGTGTAACTCCATCTATTGGAAAAAATCCTCATTATTAACAGGTACAGCTGGTAAAGATCCTGCACATCCTCTGACACTCCTGTTATCACAGTTGTGACCTACACCCCTCCCTTTGGTCTGAGCAAATTCCATTTTGACTAATAAAATGCTGAGGAAGAAAGGCCTTGTGAGTTTACAGACCAGGCCTTAAGGAACTGTTAGATTTCCTGTCTCTGTGAGCACTGTATGCGAGAACTGTCCTTCCAGATACGAAGTCCACGTGGCCCGAGACAAGCCCATTCTTCTAGTCATTCCCAAATAAATGAATAAAGCCACTCGGATGCTCCAGATAACCAAAATAATATGTGAGAGAAGAGTCATCTAGCAGAGCCCTGCCTGAATATAGTTTCTTTTTCTTTAAAGATTTAATTTTTGGAGCAGTTTTAGGTTTACAAAACAAATGAAGGTGCAGAGATTTCCCAAATACTCTGCCTCCATGTATGCATAGCATCACCCAATATCAACATCGCTTGCCAGAATGGCATTTTTATTTTTTTTTACAACCTAAATAGACATTATTATCTAAAATTCACAATTTACCTTAGAGTTCAGTTTTACCTGTTCCTGTTATAGTTTTAGCTTATGAGTCTCTCCTCTGTGTCTCCATGTACTCACCTGTCTTTCCAGTCTTGAGGTAGTGGTTTGGCTTGTGTATTTTCCTCTCCACAGATCCAAGATTTGTTTATCTTTCCATTTGTTCATCTTATTACCTGTTAGGATGGAGTGGCAGCCTGCCAGCTATTTACATGGGGAGGTGGAACTTAAAGTTTCCCTGCTTGAATATGTGACCAAAAAAGAAAGCCTGTGAATAATAATAATAGCATTCTAAGGCACTATAAATTGGGTTGTTATTACATAGCAGGACTTAAGCAGAAGAGTTGACTACATAAAAATCAGCATGATCAAAACAGATGTGCAAATCTATATATTAAGCAATTGTTTTCCTCAACAAAATTGTTTTCTTTCTTTCAAAATCTAAAGCCTTGTTTTTTTTCTGTGTGTGTTTTTTTTGTTTTGTTTTGTTTTGTATCTAAAAGGTCACCTTGTATGTTGCTTTCTGGCAGTTGCAGATATATGATAAAAGGAACTAAAGACATCAGTTCAAGGTAGTCATGATGACAGAGAGTCAAATACTCAGTAATTGTTGGTGACTACAGGTACTGGTGAGAATTGACATGTGATTGATATAAGAAAGCTATAATAATGTGAGGAATAGGGAAAGGCCAGGAAATGAATTTTGGTAAAAGAAATTGAAGTCTTTTAAATTTAGTAGAGAACTTGGTGAGCCAATTCCAGAGTCAAAAAAATCTGCAGAGTATAGCTGGTTTTAGACACATAATTTATGAGTCCTAATGAAGGTAGAAGAGAAGAGAGGGAGAGGGAATGCTGTCCTTTAAATTCCTAGGCAGATATAAGTTTGCAGAATGGTAATGTAATATTGTATGAGAGCGTTGCTTTCAAAAACAAGTGAAAAATAGCATTAAAAAATCATCCAAATATGCCTATTAAATGAAGCAGGTTGGATAGGGCTAGTTGGGTATGGTCTTTAGGCAAATGTAAGTAATACTATTTAGAATGATTTAATTTTTTAATCTTTTTTATGATTTCCTTTATGAAAATGCTAATATCTTTTGACAGGAGAGATTTCTGCATGTAGATCATTGTTTTCTGCTAAATTATGTGATACTGTATTCATATATTTTTAATTGTTTTATTCAAGGTTAAGTTTCTGGAAATAATAGATTATTTTTCTTGTGTTTCTATCCTTGTGCCACTGCATAGACGTATTTCTTCCATATCACAGATTCTTACAAAGGAACAGTCTCTTCCAAAAGTCTGTAGACTTTCTATTCTGTTCTGTTCTATTCTATTCTATTCTATTCTATTCTATTCTATTCTATTCATCTTTCCAATGACTAAGTCAGCTTTTTCATTTATAAATGCATTTTGCTCCCTGCAAACTATAATAAGATAAATACTAATCATGTATTTAGACTTATTTCATAACAATTAATGTATTCTCTATATAGATAAATTCAAATAAACTTCATAAACTTTCTGAATGGTAGTATTCATGTAGCATATAAGTGGACTGTCTAAAATAAATTAACTAGAAAATAATTTAGAATTAGCACAGTTGAATTGTAAATATTTTTCAATATAGATTTCCCCTTCTTTTTTTATTTTTATTTTATAATCTATTTTTTTATTGATTTCAGAGAGGAAGGGAGAGGGAAAGAGAAATAGAAACATCAATGATGAGAGTCATTGATCAGCTGCATGCCACATACTGGGGATTCAGCCCAAAACCCTGGCATGTGCCCTGACAAGGAATTGAACCCTGACCTCATGTTTCATAACTTGATGCTCAACCACTGAGCCATGCTGGCTGGGCTCCCCTTCTCTTTTATCAGTAAGAACATGGATATCATGAATAAAATGTATGTATATACCCTGACCTCAATCATACTTAAATGTGATTCTGTGACTAAATCACGGAAATCTCTTTAAAAGTCAAGGGCATTCCCTTCATTTGCCTATTTCTTGCCCCCTAGCTGAATTGTTAGTATGATAGTGGTGGCAGGGAGGTGTCATGTAGGAAAGCACAAATAACAGATTAATGAGATAGAACTTGATTCCTTGACACGGTGGAGTCCCATTCTGGTTCTGACTCCATTGGAATCATGCATGATGAATAAATCGATTCTTTTCTAACTCATAGCTGTTTTTTTTGGGGGGGTAGGGGTGAGGGTTGTTCACTCATGGCTAAACTTCAGCATGTGTGTTTTGTCAGAATTCAAATATAGTGTCATTAATTGCTGTGTTTGCATAAGTTTACTTTGCTAAAATTTATGTGAATCCTTCAAATTTTATTTTGATTATCAACAGAGATCACTACTGATTTGCATTTGAGAAAAAAAGAGTCATTACCAGTGTCCAACTTAATGCCATAATTTGCCAGCCTCAGGAATAAATAGTTCTTCCAATGATTGGAAATAAAATGGCTTAATTTCTTAATTAAAAATGAACCCTTGTTCTAATGAAGTCATATCAAACTGACAAGTAGAATCTAATGTTTGGACAGAGGATGGGAAATGTATCCATATGCCATAATTAAGACCAGACTTTTCACATATATAGGGTAAAAAATAATGCATGTTTTCCATTTGTTAGTTTTACCTAAATTAGAATATTATTTCCACTGTTTTTCAATCTACTCTTCTGCTGATAAGCACTTAGGATGTTTCCAAATCTTACCTATTGTAAATTGTGCTGCTGTGAACATAATGGTGCATATATCCAGTCTGATTGGTGTTTCTGTTTTCTTGGGATACATTCCTAGAAGTGAGATTACTGGTTCAAATGGGAGTTCCATTTCTAATTTTTTGAGGAAACACCATACTGTTTTCCATAATGGCTGCACCAGTCTGCATTCTCATCAGCAGTGCACAAGGGTTCCTTTTTCTTCACGTCCTACCTAGAACTTATCATTTGTTGATTTATTGATGGTAGCCATTCTGACAGGTGTGAGATGGTACCTCATTGTCATTTTGATTTGCATCTCTCAGATGATTAGTGACTTTGAACATGTTTTCATATTTCTCTTGGCCTTCTGTATATCTACTTTCTAAAAGTGTATATTTATATATTTTGCCCACTTTTTGTTTAGATTGCTTATCTTCCTTTTGTTAAGATGTGTAAGTTCCCTTTACATTTTGGAGATTAGACCCTTATCAGAGCAAACATTGTCAAATATGTTCTCCCATACAGTGGGCTTTCTTGTTGTTTTGTTGATGGTTTCTTTTGCTGTGCAGAAGCTTTTTATTTTAATGTAGTCCCATTTGTTTATTTTCTCTGTAGTTTCCATTGTCCTATGCCTAGAGACTTTATAGGTAAAGATACTGTTAGGACATATGTCTGATATTTTGCTGTCTATGCATTTTCTAAGATTTTTATGGTTTCTCATCTTATGTTTAAATCCTTTATCTATTTTGAGTTTACTTTTGTGCATGGTATAAATTGGTGGTTGAGTTTCATTTTTTTTTAAATCTATCCTTCCAATTTTCCCAAGACCATTTATTGAAGAGACTGTCTTTACACCTTCATATGCTCTTACTTCCTTTGTCAAATATTAATTGAGCTTGGGTTAATTTCTGGGTTCTCTGTCCTATTCTATTGATCTATATGATATCTGTTCTTGTGCCAGTACCAGGCAGTTTAGAAAACAGTGGCTTTGTAATATAGCTTCATATCTGGTATTGTGAACCCTCTAACTTTGCATTTCTTTCTCAGGATTGTTGCAGCTATTGGGGTCTTTTTTTTGTTTCATATGAATTTTTGGAGGTCTATAAAACATGCTATTGGTATTTTAATGGGGATTGCAATGAATCTGTATATTGCTTAGTGTGGTATAGATATTTAATGATGTTGATTCTACCAATCCATCAACACAATATATTCTTCCATTTGTTTATGTCTTACTCTATCTCTTTTTTCAATGTCCCATCGTTTTCCAAGTATAGGTCTTTTCCCTCCTTAGTTAAGTTTATTCCTAAGTACCTTAATTCTTTTGTTGCAATGGTAAATGGGATTTTTTTTTATTTCTCTTTCTGTGAGTTCATAATTTGTTTAAAGTTATGTTTTTTTTTATTTTTATTGATTAAAGTATTACAAATGTGTCTTTCACCCCCCCCATTGTCCCCTCATAGTCCTGCCCTCACCCTCACCCCCTGTTGTCTGTGTCCATAGCTTATACTTATATGCATGCATCCTTTGGTTGGTCTCTCCCCTTTACTCTCCCTTCCCTACCTTCCCTCTGAGGTTTGAGCATCTGATCAATGCTTCTCTGTCTCTAGATCTGTTTTTGTTCATCACTTTATGTTGTTCATTATAATCCACAAATGAGTGAGATCATGTGATATTTATCTTTCTCTGATTGACTTATTTCTTACCATAATGCTCTCCAGCTCCATCCATTCTATTGAAAATGGTAGGAGCCCCTTCTTTTTTATTGCTATGCCATAGTAAAGTTACATTTTATCAGCTAATATGAATTATCACATTCTATTTTAACTCAGAATAAATTAAGAAGTAATTGTACATAACAGTGAATATTTGGCCAGTTTCAATTAATGCAAAAATTATAAACCAGGTACGAATATATATTCTATCATGTTAACTCTGATTCTCCTGTTATTTCAAGCTTGCTGACTAGCAATGTTTGAACATAGCATTATTATATCACAGGTGACATGGCTATGGCTTAGATAGCTAGCACATTTTTTCCTGTGAAAATATGGGAATATGTAGAATATTTATATTCTGGTCCTGAGAAAAGGAAATGATGACTCTGAAAACATTTAAAAATAATTTGCTTTTCTAATATTTTGAAGGGAGAGAAATCAGTTTTCAATTACAGTGCACTCACAGGATTCCCTAATTTGGTAGGTTGGGGTGAGAATACCAATAGCAATAATTCTGATGTAATTATTAACCATTCATAAAGATTTCACATCACATTTATTTTTTATAATTTCTTGTCTCATAACAAGGGAGCTTTTTTAAAAATATATTTTATTCATTTTTACAGAGAGGAAAGGAGAGGGATACAGAGTGAGAAGCATCGATGAGAGAGAAACATCAATCAGCTGCCTCCTGCACACCTCCCATTGGGGATGTGCCTGCAACCAAGGTACGTGCCCTTGACCAGAATTGAACCTGGGACCTTTCAGTCTGCAGGTCGATACTTTATCCACTGAGCCAAACCTGTTTTGGCCAAGGGAGCTTTTTAAAGCATAATTACTTATATATCTTTCCCAATGGGTTCTATTACCTGGTGAAAATTATAGCTTTCTTGTAATAAAAACTCATTAGTGATCTAATCAATGGATATAGGTTTAATTCATTGAGATTTAGCTCATTTATCCATGAGTTATACTGTAGAACTAAAGTACTTGACTTCATTCTATTTTTTCAAGAGGAAAGAATTTGAAAAAAAAAAAACACAGAGTTGACAGAGAAAATCCTCGGCTTTAGCAATAGTTAGCCAGCACTTAAACCTCAGCTTTACAACTTAACATCTGAATGTCAATTGGGAAAGAAAATTAACTGAGACTCAGATTTATTGTCTACAAAATGAAGAATAAATAATGTTTGCCTTGTCAGGAGATATAAGAATTAAATATAGTAATACATTAAAACACTGCAGTACATATGTACCAGTTACCGATTGCTATAATAATGTATATCTTATATCTATCAAACTTCAATGCTTATCCCATACTAGAGGCCCAGTGCATGAATTCATGTAAGGGAGTTGTCCAGCTAGCCTGCCCTGATAGGGGGGCCTATCAAGGGTGGGTTGGGTTGGGGGAGGGACCACAGGTGGTTGGTGGGCTGGCTCTGCCCCCTGCTCAAACTGTGGTCCAACTCCAGGTTAAGGGGACAATTTACATATTATTATTTTATTATAATAGGGTACATTTACATGTTTTCTTATAATTTTTGCATCAGCTGAACAGATCTTTTCATCTGCACTACATGAAACTGGCTTCAGATGGATTTCTTCGTGTGTGTGTGATCAGTTGGTGGTAAGTCAGAGAGGGGTTATCTCATTTCGAATGCCCTTAGCTGTGATGAACTGGTTTTCCTCCATGTGGTCTCATCGTCAGCATTCCAGCATGCTGGCTGGTACATGTTTGCATAGTGATGATGGTGCTAGACAGAAGGGTATGGGCTCAAGAGTAAAAATGGAAATGGCAAGTTATTTGAGCCCTTAGACTTGGAACTAGCACACAATTATTCTTATTGCTCACTACTGGCCAAATCAAGTCACAGGAACAACTCAAATTAGAGTTTTGGGGAAATAGACTCCTATTCTCTTTGGGAGGCTTTGTGCAAACTATTAAAAGGGCATATTTGCAAACAATTGGAACTGCGTGCATAATTGCAAACAATCAACTAGAACCTGGCACAAAGGAAGCAAAACATAAACAGAGTAATTCTCTTCTCTACTGTAAACACTCCTCATAAATTATGTATCAAATACCCCATAAAGTGCAGTATTTGATACATAAATAAATCCAGAATGCAGAGTACTGATATTTCTGAAGTGTAAACATGATGCAATTTCCAGTAAATACTTTTAAAGATTTGCCTTTAAAAGGCAACTTGCACAGAGGGCCTTATGCAGCTTACCTGCTAGGCCCCTGTTTCAGTCTCATCAGCCCCTGGTAATATCCACAGGGAACTTATTCTTGGAGGGATTTTGAACATACTTTGCTGTGTGCATTTCTTTTTATCTAGCTGATATCTTCATACGCACAAACTTTCAACTCAGACATCCACTGGTTCCATGCCCAATCATCTGAGCCTGCCTCTTTCAGAGCTTGGGGTTTGTCCACCAACCTCCTCCACTAGATCATGACAATGTGCAGAAGGAATTTTCACCTTTATCTCTGTAGCCGCAGTGCCTGGAACAGAGAAAGGCTTATTTTATACTCCACAAAGGAAGGAATGTATCTATCACAAATTAATGTTCTACAGTGAATTGCATTCCATATAGTTAGTTCCTTTTTTATTTTTATTATTATTTTTATTATTTTTTTTACAAATGAGGGCAGAGGTCTGTACTAAAAATAGTATCAGAATAGTGACACGAGTGGAAGATTCTGTTGCCAAGAGGATTGCTGTTTTAGGGATAGAAAAAAAATAGATCTAAAGAAAAATACCATGAAGTACTGCATTTTCCACAGCGATTCAAGTTTGGAAGTCAATCTAGCATGTTTAATATCCAGAATGCTTTCTCCAGTAGAATAAAATAACAATGCATGTAAACTGTAATGATTTTGACACATTTTAATTTGAATGGAAAATCGAGTGAGTCATAGTTGAATTTCTTGTTGAAAACCCTAACTTATAGTTTCTGCATTCCATTTTGATTGCTTGATTCTGTATATATTGGCTCCATTTGTAGATTTGATAGAAAATAAATAATTCACATTGAGCAACACGGCAGGAAAATATATTTAAAATCTATAATTATTAAAATGAATTAATATAAAATATTTTTATAATAATGAGGAATTTGCTAAGCTAATATGTGGTAGTGATTACCTGCTAAATTTTGCCTGAAATAATTATTTGGGTTAAAGCAGACATTTCCAAAGGATTTAGGGGAACACATATCCAGTGCATCTGTTACGGTTTGTCACTGGCACACTCAAAAATTTTCTCCAGTCAGCTTTCAAAAGGCAGGAAGATTTGTTCAAGTAGAGAGGACCATTATATCCAATTATACTCAACTAGATGGAAGTACCTAAAAACACATTTGTCACTGACTTCGCATTCTGACACCTGTACAATTTTGCTATGTATTTTATCCCTTGCCCTTCAGCACAGTTTTTCATAATATTAATAAACTATCAATTCCTGTGTTTGGTAGAAGGAAGTGTAGCCATTGTCTGTCAGATCAATTACATGATAAACCATAATGGCTCCTAAGAAGCATTCCTTGGTCTGTTAAGGAATGAATTTAAACTATCCTCAGTTCTCAACTAGGTAGAGTGTCTCTCCTTAGAATGACTCAGACTTTTCAAATACATACCAACTAGAAAACAACAATTCTAGGAGATTTGGAAGAGAATACATACTTTTTCATTAGTAGTAGAATATGTATTTAGTAGAGTATCAAGCATCAGTATCTGAGTCATGTAATTAAGTCATCTCTAGCTGTTATAGTTTAAATGGTTATTACACAAAAATAACCTCAAAATGGATAAAAGACTTAAATTAGAGTGTCATGAAACCATAAAAATCATAGAATAAACCATAGGCAGCAAGATCTCAAGACATCTCTCATAGCAGTATGCTTGTGGATACATCTCTTAGGGCAATGGAAAATAAGGAGAAATAAACAAATGGGACAACATCAAAATGAAAAGCTTTTGCACAACAAAAGGAACCATCAACAAAATAACAGGAAAGCTCACTGCATGGGAGAGCATATTTGCCAATGTGACATCTGATAAAGGGTAAATATCCAAAATATATAAGGAACTCATACAATTTAACAAAAGAAAGACAGTCCAATAAAAAACAGTGGACAAAGGACCTAAATAGACACTTCTCCAAAGTGGACATACAGATGGCCAACAGACAGATGAAAAAATTCTCAAAGTTACTAATCATCAGAGAGATGCAAATTAAAATGACAATGAAGTACCATTTCCTATCTGTCAGAATAGCTACCATCAGCAAACCAACAAATGACATGTGCTGGTGAAAATGTGAAGAAAAAGTAGAATGAAGTAGTTCATATTAGCTGATAAAACTTAATTTAAAAGTTTCAGAAGTAAAATTATTTCTATCATATTAGTGGGGTTTCTTAATTTTATCAGGATGATTTGAAAACAAGTTCTGGAGAAATATAAAGAACCTCAATATTTTCCTTATTGTCTTGATCTTGGATGTTAGACTTAATAATGGTTTTGCACATGACATTGACTGGGGAGTTGTTAGAATATGGGGTGTTTTCCTAATTCCATAAATAATTTAAATAGGTATCAATGTTTAAAATTTTAATAAATATCCAATAATCCTTTATAATAAAGAGCTAATATGCAAATTGACCATCACTCCAACACACAAGATGGCCACTCCCATGTGGTCAAAGATGGCTGCCACAAGATGGCCGGCAGGGGAGGGCAGTTGGGAGGGACCAGGCTTGCAAGGGATGGCAGTTGAGGGTGACCAGGTTGGCAGGGGAAGGAAGTTAGGGGTGACCAGGCCTGCAGGGGAGGGCAGTTAGGGCCAACTGGGCCTGCAGAGGAGAGCAGTTAGGCATTGATTAGGCTGGCAGGGAGTGGTTAGGGGATAATCAGGCTGGCAGGCAGAAGTTGTTAAGGGCAATCAGGCTGGCAGGCAGGCAGGCAGTTGATAGACAGCAGTCCTGGATTGTGAGAGGGATGTCTGACTGCCTGTTTAGGCCTGAACATCAGTCAGACATCGCTTGAGGGGTCTGAGATTGGAGAGGGTGTAGGCTGGCCTGAGGGATACTCCTGGTGCATGAATTTCATACAGCAGGCCTTAGTTACCCTATAAAATCAGAATAGCCTATTGTTTTGGTAAATTTTATTCTGAGAATATTTCAGCAAAAGAATTAGAAATGTCTGTTACTTTGAATTCAAACATTCATAGACTACTACAGCTAGAAAGGGCACTAAAAATTAAGTCTAATTCTAAAAATACTTATTTTACAAATGAGTAAACTCACTCACTCAGTGACTGGTTTAGGCCCTGTAGCAACTTAGTGCTGACTTTGAGAAAATTAATCACTATTGGAATGACTTTTTTTTTAAATATATTTTTGTATTAATTTCAAAGAGGAAGGATGAAGAGAGAAAAATAGAAACTTAATGAGAGAGAATCATTGATTGGCTGCCTCCTGCATGCCCTATACTGGGGATTTAGCCTGCAACCCAGGCATGTGCCCTTATTGGAAATTGAACCCATGACCTCATGGTTCATGGGCCAGCACTCAACCACTGAGCCACACCAGCCAGGCTTGAATGACTTTTTGAAAAATTCAGTATTGACCTAAAATATTACACATTTTCTAATATTCAATCCATTTGAAAATCTCATAAAATCTACAAATTTCTACAGAAAAATATACTCTTCTTCATACACAAATAATGTAATATTTATTTTAAATATATCTGTAGACTTTTAGCACCCAGTAAAAAGGGTAGTGGGGCATAAGATATATTTATAATAACTCAAATTAATCATCCAATAAATTGATTAATTATAATGTAAATACCATAGGAAATTGGAGAAGATGAAATTGACTAGTTTAAGAAATTGCTGGCCACCACTGTATACATGAGGAAGTGTTATCTAAAATCCATCATTGAAAAAAGTGAAAAACTTATCTAAAATCCATTTCATAATGATACACACTAAAAATAAATGAATGAATGAAAGGAAACCAACAGAAAGAATACTGTGTTCTCTTGAAATAAAAAAGAAAATTGATACAAAAGATATTGTAGGAAAATGCATAATTTTAGATATTTTACATATCTAAAATACCACATACATACAATGCTTTAAAAAAAAGTGATCTCATTTATAAAACTTTGTATTACATATAATTCCTACATTTGATAAAAAATTAATTTTCTCTTTCTCCCAAAGGAGATTTATATAACTTTAATATTTTAAAATGAAATTCATTTTTTAGCAACAGAATAACCAGATGTTCTGTTAAAACTATTTCTGCATAATTTAGGAACTGAATTGGCTCCTTACACATATGTTAGTGAATCAAGCAAATTCATTCAGAGCTAATCACAAGATATTATCTTTTAAAGGACCTGATGGCACAATGAAAACCAGAAGGTCAAAGTTAATCTTAATGTTTTACTGTGTGTGTGCAAGATGTATATCATATCTAATAAAAGAGTAATATGCAAACTGGCCACCATCCTCGTACACCCACAAGCCACACTCACCAGCCAATCAGGTGCAAGTATGAAAATTAACCCAACCAAGAGGCTGTGGCCACAGAATGTACAGGAGGCTTGGGTTGCCCCCGGTGATGAAGGAAGCCAAGCTTTTTGCACACCCTGGTGAGCCTAGTTCTCCACTCAAGGCTACAAAGTTTCAATTATAGAAGATAAATAAATACCAGATACTAGGGCCTCCAATTAGATCACCTAGATGCTTGGCCAGCCTGCAAGCCACCACAGACCCCTCGCCCAGGCCACCCCACACCCCAAGGTAACCCCCACCCTGATCCCACACACACTTTAGGGCAAACCTGCTGGTCCGCACTTGTGCACCAGTAGGATTGAACTTAAATAAGCAGTCAGACATCCCTTTCACAATACAAACTGCTGGCTCCCAACTGCTCCCCTGCCTGCCTTTCTGATTGCTCCTAAACGCTTCTGCCTGCCAGCCTGATCACCCCCTAAACCACTCCCCTACCAGCCTGATTGATGACTAACTACTCCCCTGCCAGCCTCTTTGCCCTTAATTGCACTCCACTGCAGGCCTGGACACTCCTGCAGGCCTGGTAGCCCCCAACCTCCCTCCTCTACTGCCCTGATTACCCCTAACTGCACTCCTCTGCAGGCCTGGTCCACACTAACTGTTTTCCCCTGCAGGCCTGGGTCCCCCGCAACTGCCCTTCCTTACAGGCCTAATTGCTCACAACTGCCCTCCCTTGTAGACCTTGTCCCTCCCGTCTGCCCTCCCCTGCTGGCCATCTTGTGGGCTATCTTGTATCCACATGGGGACAGTCATCTTTTACCACATGGGGGCAGCCATCTTATGTGTTCTAGTGATGGTCAATCTGCATATTATCGTTTTATTAGATAAGATGGAGGCCTGGTGTTTGGGTGGGTACCAGCTGGTTTGCCCTAAAGGGTGTCCTAGATCACACAGTGGGGGTTCCCTTGGGATGTGGTGTGACCTGGGCAAGGAGCCTGTGGTGGTTTGCAGGCCAGCCATGTCCCCCAGCAACCTAAGCAGAGGCCTTGATATCTGGGATTTATTTATCTTCTATATTTGAAACTTTGTAGCCTTTAGCAGAGACCTGGGCCCTCCAGGGCAGGTGGAAAGCTTGGCTTCCTCCATTTCCAGGGGCAACCCAATCTCCTGCTCTCTCCAAGGATGCAGCCATCTTGGCTGGGTTAATTTTCATACTCACTCTTGATTGGCTAGTGAGCATGGCTTGTGGGTATAGTGGAGGTACTCATAATTTGCATAATACTATTTTATTAGATAGGATATATATATATATATATATGTGTATATATATATATATATATATATATATATATATATATATATATATTGAGAGAGAGAGAGAGAGAGAGAGAGAGAAAGAGAGAACTAGAGGAAGAGAGAAAAAAGAGAGATAGAGAGAAACAACAATGTGAAAGGGAAACAGCCCAAGTATGTGTCCTGACTGGGATTCAAACAGGCTGGCAACCTTTTATTGCATCATACTTCCCCACCATATTCATCATTAAATAATTGTCTGAGAATTTAGGTAATATTCAAAGATCTGTGCTTACCATACATCACCTCAGTTTAGCCCAATATTACTCAAAATTAAAATTTTGAAAAAATGCTTATCTATACAAATATATATTATGTATCAGACACTGCTAGGTACTTATGAGTACAGTGACGAAGAAAATATTCTGGTTTCTCAGATCAAAGTGTATGGAATTTTGACCCTCCCTTGCTTGTATTTCAGCCCATCCTCTAGTGTGCATGAGAATGGGTGAAGAAACTTAGTGCATACAATGGGAAAAAAAGAGAAGCTTTTGACTGTTAACCCCACTTCAGGAGGAAAAATCCATTAAAATGTAGCTTTATCCTTTGTTTAAGAATAACCATGAATTTGGACTGTATTATCTTGGCTCCTGGGATTATTGATTTTCTTGAGTTGAATTAAAACCTTGGTTTGTGCAAATTTTATTTTAGAGCGTATTGCTTGGAATAGCTATGCTCCTTTTGTGTTTCTGGTATCTTTTCTATCTCTTCAAAATGATAATTGCAAAATAGACTGTTATACCTCACACTCAGCTTCCAGGAAAGTTGGAACTAACTGTACAACACAGTCACACAAATACCTTGAATATTATGACCTTATTATCAGTGTCATTCTTTGCTGCACTCCACTTGCATCCTTATTTCCCCACTCTGGGTCAAACTTATAATTTATTAAATGCTCTATTTGCATTTAATATTTTCATTTGTGTTTCTTTTTTTTACATATAAAATCATATTGGTTGTATAATATTATCATCTATAAACATGAGAGAAATTCATACTAGGATTTTGCATTTTTAAAGTAAAGTCATTTTAAACAAATGTGACACACATAACTAATTAAGGCCCTTGGCCCACTTGAGAATTTTGTTGGTTTAAAACTCTGAAACATGTTCTCTTAATATGTATTTTATGACTTTAATGCAAGAATTAATGCAAGCAGATGGGTCTTTGAGGAATAGGATCAAATCAATCACAATCTGGGAAATTATCCATAATTGCAGTAATCACCTTGACTTACTCTGTCTGCAATATTCCAACTCCCAGGACCCCTTAGCCAGTTTCTATGAGGTTCATTGAGGCCCTAAATAATTTAAATAATGAAAAACTTGGGACCTAGTAGCCCCATAGCTTTAAAGACATTTTTGCTATTCCTGTTGGAATCTATTATCCCTGCCAGATCAAAAGCTTTTTTAGATTGCTTATTTTGGCTCTTTCTGGTATCTCAATAGCAAGTAAAAGACAACTGGAAACCATATTCATTTTTACTTATCAAATATTTATAATTTACTATGTATCAGGTACTATTCTAAGTTTTGTACAATGCTTAATAACTTAATTTTTACACAGTCACAGGAAGCGGTCTCTGTCATCCTAATTTTACAAAAGTGGGATTTGAAGGATAGAGAGGTTAGTAAATTGCCAAATTGCACACATGGTAAGAATTAGCATTTGAACTCCAGCTCCTTTGTTCCAGAGTTCACCTTCCGCCGACTCAGCTACTATCTCTCAAGAAATAATGAGCATCATAGGAGTGAGGATGTTAACTGATAGGGATTAGGGGCAAGTTTGATTCTGTGTAAGTAATTTTGTACATTCATTCTGGATAATGTCAAGAAGGCTGGATCTCGGTTATAAGAGATCAACAAAATGAAAAATAAGTATTTTGAGTTAAAATTTGTGAAAGGTTTAAAGAGTGTTTCCAGGTTGAAGTTTCTGCATATGAATGTCCAATTGTTCCAGCATCATTTGTCGAAAAGAGCATTCATTCTTCATTGGCTTGTGTTGGTCCGTTTTTAATGACCAGCTAACTATATTTATGTAGACCCATTTGTGGGTTCTCCATGCTATTAAATTGATCTATATGCCTATACTTTCACAAATACCAATGCCATCTTATTTATGGAAAATTTATAGTGCAATTTAAAATTGGCTAGGAAGTGTTCACTAAGCTTGTTCCTCAGACATGTCTTTTTATGATGGTGCAGATATTATGTCTAAAAACCCAAACATAAGCACTTTAAAAGTGCCTGCTGACATTATGTCTGCTAACAACTCACTTGCCAATGTAAGTTAAATGGCCAATTTCAGGAACAATAAGAGGGAAAATATACTTTACCTCCTAATTGGAAAAAAAAAATCCTTAATTATATATAAAATGATGGTTTCAGAGAGTAATGAAAAATTGCTTTCATCAATTACATTTACTACATTCTAGTCTCTATTGCAGCTTTTTTTTTCATAGCACTTACTGGCATAAACATTATCTTTTTATATTTATATATGATTATTTATATTCCCAACTATAACTTAAGCTTTGTGAAGGGAGAGAATTATCTTTCTTATTATTATACCTCTGATGCACAGAAAAGTAATTGTTATCTATTGAGGACTAAGTGAGCGTTTGTCAAATAAGGGAATTAGTAAATTTATTCTGATAACATATAACAGTATTCACAAAGCCTGTCTTTTATGTTGGCATCAGGTATTTAAACCATAATTAAGTTTAGCTTTGTTTCTAAACACTGACAGGGAAAGTGACAATTTTAAAACAATTTAGATACAGACAAGGACAGAAAGATAAAAGAGAATTACAAATCAAATGGCTTTTCTTCTCAGCTATTTGTCCTGGACTCCTCTACAGCCTGGCACACTGTAGACATAACTGTCTCATGGAAATTCTTATTTTCTCTTACTCCTCACTCTCTTGATGATCCATTTATGTGTCTGCCTGTTTATTCGTTGGCTTCTCAACATACTCTCTCATGTACAACTTACGGATTTTACAGTATTCTCTGCTCTGATTTTCTTTGTACCTTCTTTATTAATGACTGCATTCATACACATAGCTACTTCTTTGCTTTGTATAACACATTTATTAACTTTCCACCTAATCATCTTTTTTTTCTGAATTTCAAGCATTCATTTCTATGTGAAAGGATTTTACCTGCCCTCAAATTTGTAACACACCTTAAGATTCAAGCCCAAACTTATTGTTTCAATTCCACCATACTTCATAATTTCCCTAGCCCATCTCCCTCACATATATGCATCCTCATTTACACAAACATTACATCAATCATCGAATCCATAATTTCTAGCACTGGTATAGCTTTGCCAGATGTTTCCTTCATGTCATTTGCTCTGCTTCCTCAATTCAAATCCCTCTCACCCAGCATTTCTTAGTCTTAAGGCTTTTTAGATTAGAAAACACTGAAAGCTTCTAATTTTTACTGAGTAATAGACTATTAAACAGTCATTTTAGTCCCTTTGCAATCTCCTCTTTATCTACCTCTGCAGTCTTCTCTATGACTATGTCTCTTATTTTTATTTGGAATAAGTGAGAAGACTTTCTGGTTTGTGGGTAGTCCTCTTTTCTTAATCTAGATGCTAATTATACATATGATAAGTCTGGATGATGCATCAATCTGCTCACCTCTGCAATGTGTGTCCCTTATATGTACATTATACTTCATTAAACTGTTTATTTAAACAGGGTTAAAGAGAAGGTGAAAGAGGTTGCATTAGTTAAAACATTTCTGATTTTTATATTGCTCAGGAAGCGACTACAGCTGTGGATTACATTTAGCCCTAAGACACCTATGCCTTATAAATATTTTCCGTTTACCCCTAAAAGGGGCTAAATTTCAAAGACCCAACTTAGTGAAACTTAAAAAGGACCAAACAAAATTCAGAGAAATAAAAACATAGAGACAGAGGAGAGTTCGTTTTTGTAAGAAACTTTCTACCCATAGTTCCCATGTCAGTCTGATTCATTTAAATGAGTTTTCTCAATTGTCTAGTTTGGATTGCTCGGTATAACTGCAAATAAGGGTACAATCATTCTGATTGTTCAGGGAAGGTTACAGTGTATTGGTGGATGATAGTATGGCAGTGAGGAACAAGGAACTTTCCCAAAGTGGTTGACTCGGGCAGTATGGCAGGGCACACTGTGGGAAACTGAGAAGTCAGTTTGTGGGTCTTTCTGGCATACAGCATACTTCAGAGGCCCCTGTCAGTCAGTAGCCATTAGACACTAATTTTGAATTTGACCCAGTTAGCCCTAGGGAGTCCTAGGCCATTTCAATAGAATACCTTTGTTTCGTATTAGGTAACTTTCTTCTCTAAGTCCACTTAGCTAATGAACCCAAAACACGAATATGTGGTCCAACTTACATGACTCCTAGAGTCTGAGAGGTATGCTATTGTAACTCTTTCTGCAGCAGCCATTCCCTTACAGAGCAGCTGGAAACAAATCATCGAATATATATAAGAACACAGGAATTAATAAATGGACAACAATAAACATATTAGCATGATTAAATCTGAAAAGGACCAAACAGGTCTTATAAAAATAGAGCCATAATATTAAATGACTTTGTAGTGTTCACACAACTCTTTTAATAATAAAGATAAAGGTTAATTTTTTTCTGATTCTCATGGCCCATGATCTTTCCAGTGACAGATTTTCTACCCAGGTCATTGGGGTACTTTGTATCTGCCAGGTGTTGGTTTCCATTTGATAGAAAGATAGGATTTAGGGTCATGGATGATTTTATCCCCAGATAAATTGCACTTTTCTGCCATGACTCAAAAAGTAAATAAGTTGTTATCTCCCCTAACCTAAAACCTACCATTCTAAATGTCACTTTTAGCTACCAAAATTGTTCTTGCAGTATTTTTTATATAATATCTTATAATATATGTCTGTCTTCAACACAAGAGAATTTAATGTGTGAGTTTAAAATTTGCTTATAATAACTTATAAATCTGTTCCACAGCAGTTTTTATTTTAATTAAAATTTTGCTTATAATATTTGAAATACATAAACACATGAAAAATTCTTTATACACATCTGTTTTTAAAACGATATAAATACATTTATTTTTTACCAACTGAGTACCTTCCATCTGCCAGTTCTTTTGAAAGAAAAGATGACAAAAAATACTCAAATAAATTACAGCCTAAGGGAGGAAGTTGAATAATAAACACATAAACAAAACATTTTTGGCAATGCAGAATAGTGGTGAGCTCTGTAAGACATCAACAAAGGATGTGTGATAGATGATGTCTTATAGACTAGAAAGCAACAAACAAGCGTGATCAGGTGTGTATCATCAAGGGGATGTTTGAAATGAGACATCAATACTGAGTGGAATAGAACTGCGTGAATTATGCAAAAAGAAAGTTCTAGGCAGGGGGCTCAGACACCCTTAACTGGAAATGAGATAGATGTATTTGAGAAACAGGAAAAATAAGATAATATGGTCTGGACATGATGGGTGAGTAAAATGTATTAGAGTAATAATTGGGGTCTAATAATTGGTCTCTTTTATGTAAAGCGTTTGCTTTTTAATTCTAATTTTAATTGCAAAGCAGGCTGGAAGGATCTGTTGGTTGGCAGCAGGGGGGAAGAAGCAGGTCAAAGTATAAGAATGACCTTGGGAAGAGTTGTAAGATCCAGGGTAAACTATATCATATAAAGTTTACAGCATCTATCATCAGGTGAGATATGCTCCTAGCGAACATCAAGGGAAACAGTGACCTAGAGTTTCAAAACGATTTTACCAAGCAGTATAAATTTAACAGGTAATTAATTACATTATGTAGGATAATGAATCGTCAGATCCTGCTGCTAGGACTAGGTAGCCAAGCCTGGGTGTACATGCTGTGTCTTTTCAGTATCTGAGTACAGTGATAATTCATTTTTTTAAAAAAAAATTCTTTCTTAATTAAGATACACCAATTAAGGTAAATTATAAGGCTGTTACAGATCCAACTTCCTGATATGTGATTTGGTGAGGAGAGCCAAGATTTGAATAAAGAGAATATGTGGTCCTTGGACAACAAGATAGCTATCGCTGCTTCCTGCCCGATCTGCACATTTAACGTCTGTATTTAAAAGCCACAGAAGCTCTGGATGCTGTCCAAGACATGACACTGTCACATTGACTCTGTCCCCATGAGCCCACAGTAATACCCAAAAGAGAGCATGTTTACTTTGCTCAGTGCCAACTTGCTGCTGTCACTGGACGCAGCAATAGGAGACTGGCTTGCTGTGAGAGAAAGGGAGAGGCTCATCAACATGATACCCACAGGAACAGTAATTCAGTCTGTTTCATTTTTTATTTCCTTTCCAGTGAAATAGCTTATAACTCTTTCACTTCCATAATGGACACAGTATGGATATTCTCTGTGTTAAATCATTCATTGAGAAAACAATACAGTTGGTTCTATGCACAGTGTTGCATAAGATAGAAAATTATATATGCTTATTTGTAGGTTTGTTAATTAAAATATGTTAATTATTATGAGGCTAACTAACACAAAATGATTAATTTAAAAACGGGTCAATTTCTAGGTGCTGTTCATTTCTATTTATCATTCTTCCTACCATGCTTCATCCGTGTTTACACTGTCTTAGACAACTTGAGAGAGAAAATCAGTGAAACGTAAGACCATGTCCAATTTCTAATGCATGCCTAGTGACTATAATAGCTGCTTCTATTATAGTTTATCTTAAAAATACTTTTTAATATGTCAAATATAATTACAAAACATGGTACCAGGGACTAGGAATGACCAGTGTCATGGTTTCAACCCTCAAGAACTGGTCATTTAAATGAGGGATTTCTAAAAAGACCATAACTCTGAGTGTTTTAAGAGGTTTATATCTGGTACATACTAGTATTAAGCAGGGCTGTGGTTGGCTTGGTTATTTTATCAAGCAAAGATAATAGCCAGATGGCTCTATTGATGCAGTGGGTGCAGTAATGTAGTCATACTTTTGTTCTAACTTGTCCAGGGGACTTGGTCTCAGGAACTAAAGTCATCTTCTATGTCTCTCTTATCCCCAAGGCCACAACTTCTTCCCTAAATGGATGCTAATAAGCCATCAAAATTACTCCTAGACTCAGGAGTTTTCTTTCTCCTGTTGCTTTATGTGTCTAGAACATTGAGTTTTACTTTGATTTGAGCTCAGTTTTACATTTTTTGTTACATTTATTAGCACTTTAAAGTATTTTGAGAGTGGGACCTGAATAGGAGGGAGGAGCATCAAGGATTGCCTGTGTTAGTTCATTCTGCCTTGTTGCCTAAATCGGAACTTACTCATGTAAAAATTTTAAGTCATGTTTGTTCATATATAAAATTCTAATTACCATGCCAGATATAGAACTGATGCTAGAAAGGCTCCTTTTTTTTTTTTCAGAAAACAAAATACCCTGTCTTTACACTTTAAAAATACAGACTTGATTTCAACCTGGGAAAGAGATATGTTCAAAATATTAAGACAAATCATCCCAGTCCATTTATCCGTTATTATCTTATATATTGGACAATTAGGATCAGTATCTTCAAAGAACATGTCTTGTTCTCTGGGGCTAGAAGACTATCACATTTCTAAGGAGACCTATTAATTATCCAGGTCCTCCCCAAATAAAGCTTTTGTTACTATACCAACACATTGGGAAGGTAGCTCTTAGTTGTTACCAGGCTACGATGGCATTACTTAGTAATCCTGAGGAAGGGAGAAATGATTTGTATGAATATGTGGCAAAC
This sequence comes from Lasiurus borealis, assembly GCA_004026805.1. Classification (NCBI taxonomy): domain Eukaryota; kingdom Metazoa; phylum Chordata; class Mammalia; order Chiroptera; family Vespertilionidae; genus Lasiurus; species Lasiurus borealis. Next base: position 20,632 of record PVJN01005726.1, on the reverse strand, counting down.
ACACTGAAGTCTAAATCTTAAAAAAAATATCAGGACTTCAGTTTTCTACCTCAACATGGTGGATGTCTTGTTTCCACCTTAACAACAACAATAAAAAAGCTGAACATACTAAAATGAAAGGACATTTTTAAGATCCATCAAAGTGTTGAGGTCACAGGACAAACCTCCACACTGAAAACGGGAGATAGGCCAATACAGAAAATACAGGTCAGTTTACCTGAAGGAGAGGCTGCTGACGCCTGCAACCAGTAGGAACACTTCTCCAGTAATCTTGAGGGACTGCTGAAGGCTGAGTGTGGTTTAGTCTGAGAGTTAAAATGCCCTGGAGGGAGCTCCGGTTTAAAGGGATCCCTGCCTTTCCATGCGTTTATCTCTGGGAACCACCTCCATACCCTCTTCAGGTTTAAGAGTATATAAAACAACGTAGGATTTCTTTTTGGAAATATTTTTATTGATTTCAGAGAGGAAAAGGGAGGGAGAAAGAGTTAGAAACATCAATGATGAGAGAATCCTACATTTCTCCTGTATTCTCCCATAATGGGGACTGAGCATTCAACCTGGGCATGTTCCCTGACAGGGAATTGAGTGGTGACCTCCTGGTTCACAAGTCGAAGTGCAACCACTGACCCATGCCCATCAGGCAAAATTTCTTGGAAGAATTAGGACTTCTTAAAGGTCTTCAAAGAATTAAGAAGAATGAAGACTTCTTCAAAGAGAGTATATATTTACTTTTCATGGTCATTGTGCATTTCTACCATATTTATGCTTTGCTTTTTCATTCCAGTTTCACAGTCTTGGATCAGATCTTGCTCATTAATCATTTGGCCCTAGTGCTATAGGTTAGTGCTTCTTTCTCCTCTTGCCTGCTTCTAATCACCTTGGCCACACTGCTGGCTTCCACTGTCTAAATCATCAATCTGCATTCTGTCATTTCTCAATCCACTCATCAGCTCATCATGCTCATCAACTACCAGGTCAAGTGTAACTATGGCCCTTTATGACTGGCCTCTATCTACCATTATAGTTTGTAATTTTCTATCTTCCCCTTCACATCTAAATACAAATTAAAGACTTCCATGTTTAGGGACTCAATTCACTTTGTGCTCTCATCTTGGAGTGTCCAAAATAGAGTAAATTAATTTCTAGATGACATCGGCTTGAAGAGAAAGGTCATTATAAATTCCTTTTCATAAATGCTCCTTCTCAATCACAAACTTTAATTGTTCAGGAACTGTTTCTGGGCCATCTTGATAGCCTGAGGGAGACTCTTCATGAGTTTCACATTATGCAGTCTGCATTCCCTTTCAATATTTATGAACTAAACTTTATAAGTTTAAAATTGAATTCCTATTGCAGGAGCACTTCTTTTTATTTATGTTTGCTTCTTTCCCAAATCTCTTAAAAAAATGCTGTCTCATAAATACATAGGTATTTCATAGGGTAGCTTATCCTTTTATTAAAACCCAATAATAATAATAATAACAGCTAATTATTAATTAAAACTTATTTGCAATAACCTCACAATGCAGAAGGTACTACTGCAATCACTTTTCATGAATAAGTTCATTTATATGCATAATAATAAGTTCTATTATTATCTTCGTTTTACATATGAGAACACTAAAACACAGAGAACATGCATCTAGTTGAATATTACAAATCCAACCAAATATGGAAGCTTTGAATCCAATTTAGACTATTCTAGTTCAAAATTCTTTGTGAATGATGAAGTAATCTTAAAAAATTACTTACTTTTTTTAAAATATATTTTATTGATTTTTTACAGAGAGGAAGGGAGAGAGATAGAAAGTCAGAAATATCGATGAGAGAGAGACATCAATCAGCTGCCTCCTGCACGCCCCACAGTGGAGATGTATCTGCAAGCAAGGTACATGCCCCCAACCGGAATCAAACCTGGGACCTTTCAGTCCGCAAGCCGATGTTCTATCCACTGTGCCAAACCGGTCTCGGCTACTTACTTGTTTATATTAGGAAAGAGAAATATATATATTTTTTTTACAGAGAGAGAAATAGTTGTTTTATATATTCTTTTTCATGGGAACCCTAATGAATTTTTAATGCAATTATATAAATGTTTTGGTCTTTAATATTATGGTACATGACATCACATATAATAAGGTGTTATAAAATGGTGTAGCTTCTATTAGTTGGAAATTGCTACAGTTGACATAACATTTCCCCTCTTCTTTAATACACATTTCATCTGAACTTCCAATAATTATTGTTAAAATATAATTATAATCTTTAAGTGCATAAAGCTGTAAATGTTTGCCTGTACGTAATCACCCAGAATCAGTGGGGAAAATTGTTATTTAATAATGTTTCATTATAACCACTAATTTAATCTAATTTAATTATTTTGTATGTGGAGTTTATCAAAATTCCAAAAGATCGGTACCCCCTTCCTTACTCACTTGCACTTATTCTAATGTAAATCAGATAGAACCCAGAGCCACCCACAATAAATATATTTTCATTTGACATTTAGTACATAAAGATGTTTTATGATTTTGGAAAATTCCATTTATAATTAAATTAAGAGTGAATATGACCAATTTTACTTGAATTACTCCTTTGCACCTAATAGTAATCAGCTCTCCTCATATGTAGCATCACACACTTCCATGTCTTGGATCCATAACCATTGAGAAGCAAATCAAAGTCAACATTTTTTATAATATTAATTATAGTTCTTTATACTCTGTTAGTACCTTTTATTCAAGGACTTCAAAAAGGCCCAGAAGTGTTAATTAAACTTCTATTGGGTTTTACTTCTTTATAGATATTGGTGGGAAAGGATCACAGTATCATTATATATTAGTAGTTATTAGAGTCACTTAAATTATTTTTTCATGTTTATTAGTTACTTTAAAGAAAACATATTTTCTATTTTTTCTTTTTTTAAACTTTGAATATATATGAGAAACCCATGACTAACCTAATGCAATATCTTTTAAAATAATCTCAACATATTAAACTGTGATATTTAAAAATTGGTCAAAAGGAAAAGCTATGCATGTTTTCATGGAATATAAAAAAAGAACATTTTAATAATAAATACTTTAGTCAAAGTTAATGACTTTTTTTTTTCACTTGTTCCTAGCATGAACTTTCTTTTTTTCACCTTGGAAACTAATTCAACACAACCACTCCCAGTTTCCTCCTAAAAAACAAAAAAAGCCAGTTTTTCACTTTGTCTCTTGAACTTGCTTACAATTCACCCACTAATAAACTCATTTTTCTAGTACAATAACTTTTTATTTTATTTTTTGAGACTCTTAGTCCCTTCTAAGGAATTTTAGATATCATTTATTACATTTATGTTATAGAAACATATGTTCTAAAGTATATTTTAAAAAGCAGATAAAATTAGAAAAAAACAATGTGTAATTTGTACCCTATGCATTTCAGGGCAGAAATGGGAAGGAGTCACTTTCCTAAAAATTTGGATTTGACATGCACCCTACCATGGATTCTAGTTTGATCAGTTTATATAACGTTCTATTTAAATGAAACTTTTAGAATACTTAACATTGATTCTCAGGCAGATTTTAAATGCATGGGTTTGGGCTTTTTCCACAGAAAATAAAAGTGAAATCCTGAGAGACTTTGCTAAGGAAACATTTAAATGAATAGCTTTGACTTTGGGTCCTAGCATACATTCATATTTCAGAGACTATGTTTCTAAAATATTACTAAATTACAGAAAGGAGTTTTCCATCTCCTCTGGTCAACACTTTCCCAGAGGAATGTAGAAATTTCTATTTACTCAGATAAATAATGTCTCCAAATAATAGTTGCTACAATGCAGTGTTTACCAGGTGCCAGGCATTTAATGCTCATTTTCTTTATTCATAACAAAAATCTTGCAATGAAGGGCTTCTTGTCCCCATTTGACAGAGCAAGAAAACAAGCCTAAATAGTGACAGAGTTTGGTTGGGATTCTATTACTTTTAATTGCTAAACCAGGACCAGAATATATTTTTCTAACTCTAAAACTCCTTCCTCAAGGTCAGTGATACTCATTCTGCTAATAATGTATCAGAGGCAATACAGTTTCTTTACAGAAATATCCATCCCATTTTTAGAATAAACCTGTTTTGAATATTATTGTCATTTTAGTCTAATTACAGGTCAAAAGGGACTCTTTAATCAACAAACTATATCTTTCAGAAATTAAAGTAATTTGTTTCTTCTACTATGGAGAAAATATGAGAATAGAAAACTGATAAGTAATTATTTCTCATTGTCTGAATTCATATAACTTTATTCCCAGCTTTATTGAAGTATAACTGACAAATAGAATTGTAAGATAATTTTAAGTATGCAATAGGGTGACTTATATTTGTATATAATGTGAAAGAATTCCTGTTACCTAGTTAATTAACACACCCATTACCTCATACAGTTATTTATTCTTTTTCTTTCTTTCTTATATGTGAAAACATTTGTTCTACTTTCTTATCAAATTTTAATTATATACTACAGTGTTGTCAACTGTACCACTAATCATGTTTTACCTATGACTGTTTTTTTAAGTTAAATGGCTGAGATAACATTAATGTTCTTATAAAGTTAGGCATGTCATCTGCTTAATGGGTAGCATTAATTGAAGAAAAAAAGTTCAGTGTCATTCTTTTATAAATGTCCACTCTCTGTATATACCAGCATCACTAATTTAGCCCTCTTAATCCTCTTTAGGGTTAACAAAGATTTCCATCTCATCATGAAAAAAAAATTTAAAATGCATTATTAAATGAAACTGACAATTCTACTATATATTCTGGACATATTCTTTTCTTTTACTCTCCATTAAAAGCTAGATTGATTTCTTTAAGTGCACAGTGTTTGTTGAAGAAAATATAATGAATAAACAAACATAAGCATGTTAATTAAAATAATAATATGTATTTATTTAGGTATATATTAAATCAGTATATATTTTGATATGGGCCGTCCTTCCATGTTGGCTAGGCTGTTATGTCACTCGCTAAGCTGGGATAGGCTTCCCTCTTGTGGTTTCCCAATGTAAAGTTCTACCATAGCACTTCCACATTTCCTCATTTCTGGTATACTGGTTTGATGACCTCTTTCAACAGATCTTTTTGGTTACAAGCAAAAACATAGATTCTGGATAAGTTAGGCCAAGGGAGTTTAGTGAGAGAATATCAGGATGTTTCAGTATCCAGGAGAGGGTAGGAGAAACAAGCCTGATGGATTGGAAAAAATGCTGTTCCAGAAGCTTGGGAAGCAAGAAGTACGAGAAAAGCTTTGTAATGAGAAATCTGGTCAATGTCCCCTAGTGGGATGACCCTACTCAACTTTTTGTAGATGTTCCATATTCTGTTCAATATTCAAATTCCAGGAAGGGAACATCCAGTTGATTCACCTTTGTTCACATCTCGTGAGAAAGCAACAAGCTTCCAGACAGGTATTAGTGACTGTTTAGAAAAAGGAAGGAAAATAAGAATAGTTATTAACTGGTTTATATGTTCTTTGAAACCAGCTTTCATTTTTTTTAAATTCCTAGTTTCAATAGTAATAATGTTATATAGTAACTACTAAATAAATGTTTCATGGACATCAGAAGAGGGTCAAGATGTTGCAATTCATTATTTCCCTTTCATTCAGCATTGATTCTCCATTTTCCTCTTCTCTCTATTATAATTAATCATGGAAAGGAAAATAAAACACAAACATCAAACAAACATTCATTAGGGGCATAAGTTAACAAGTTACAGCAGATGTAATGGGGAATAAGGCAAGATGTCTTCCTGCAGGAGATAGCCGAACAGTAAAGATATAAAATTGTCAGCCCTAGCTGCGTTGGTCAGTTGGTTGGAGAGTCATCACAATATGCCAAGATTGAAGATTGAATTCCCTGTCAGGGCGCATACAAAGAGAAACTAGTGAAGGCATAAAGTGGAACAACAAATCAGTGTTTTCTCTTTCTCTCTAGAACTACAAAAGAGAGAAGAAAATATCAGAAATAACATGATTTAGAGAAGTGGCTTGTAATATGCAGACTAATGCCAGCACAAAATTAACTCTAATAATTAAATGCCTAAAAAAAGAGCCCAATGTTTCAGCAACTAAAGAACTATGTTTTTTGACATTTTAAATCAATATACTATGATTCAGAAATCTTACCTAATAATAGAGAAACATGTAAATTGACTGTACCTCCGCTAAGCCCACAGCAATTAGCGTGAGTATGCAAATTAACCCAACAAAGATGGAGGTTAATTTGCACACGTACCTAAAGCCTGGGCTTTGGAAAAGGCCAAGCCTGTGACCAAATGCAGACCATCCAGAAGTCAGTGCTGGATTGCCAGGTGCAGCCTGGTGACCCAACACTGACTGCTCAGGTGGCTGAGACCCAAAAAGTGAGTCAGGGTCTGATCTGCAGTCTCAGTGGAAGCTGTTGATCAGTGTACTTACCTCTCTCTTTCTCTCCCTCTTTCTTTCTGATCTTCCTAAGCAGCCAGGCTTTACTTCCTCTCCTGGCCTCCAAGGGGGCTGCTGTTAAGCCCTGCCTCTTTGATCAGGCCTAGAGACAGGCCTGGAGATGCTGACTGGCATAGGAACCAACCAAACAGAACCAAAGGCTGGTGCTGTGGGGAACCAATGTCTGCCTAGAAGGTGAAGCTTCTGACTCTGAGTGGTATAAGAACTGACCAATGAGAACCAAATCTGGATGCTGTGGGAATCCAATGGCTGCCTAGGAGGTGAAGCTTTTGACACTGGCATAGGAACTGACCAATCAGAACCAAATTGGCCAGCAGAGGAAGGTAGTTGGGGGCAAAATCAGGTCTGCAGGAGAGGGCAGTTAGGGGTGATTAGGCTGGCAGGCAGAAAAAGTTAGGAGCAATCAGGCAGGCAGGATGGTGAGCAGTTAGGAGTCAGTGGTCTCAGATTGTGATCCCTAGGATCAGACCTAAAATGGCAGTCGGACATCTCGCATAGGGCCCCCAATTGGAGAGGGTACAGGCTGAGTTGAGAGAATCCCTCCTTTGTGCACAAATTTTGTGCACCGGGCCTCTAGTTGAAATATAAATGCATACTAGTAACCCACAAAGCAACATGAGAAACATTTATATGTATGAAAAATACAATATAATATAGTATAAACACTGTAATTCTTACTGTCCTGGTATCACAGGGGTTATGTTCAATTCACCCTTATTTTACTTAATATGGGTCACAAAGTACAGGAGTAGTGATGCTAGCAATTTAGATATGTCAAAGAGAAGCCATAAAATGCTTCCTTTTAGTGAAAGGTGAAAGTTCTAAATTTAATATGGAGAGAAAAAAAATTGTATGCTAAGTTTGCTAAGATCTACAGTAAGAAAGAATTTTTTATTTATAGATTTGTGAAAAAGGAAACACAAATGTGTGCTGGTTTGTACCTTAAATTGTGACAGTTATGGCCATAGTGTGTGATAATGCTTAGTTAAGAAAAGCATAATGTTTGTGGGTGGAAGGCACTTTCTGATAGACAGCAGTGTTTTTCCAGAAAGGATTGAGCCTAGACTGTAGACTTTAGTAAGAGTTCCCCTGACATGAGTGACCACATTCACATCTTTTATGTCAGTGTATTGTTGTAATTGCTTGATTTTGTTATTATTTATTGTTGATCTCTCCTGTGCTCCACATATAAATTAAACTTTGCCATAGGTATGTATGTAAGGGGAAAAGCCATAGTATATGTAGTGTTTGGCTCTATGTGCAGTTTCAGACATCTACTCTGGTCTTGGGACGTGTAAATCTACCAATAGTGGGGGACTATTGTACTTTTGTTGTATCACCACTGTCGATACCTTAGTTCAGCCCATTGGCATCTTCATGTAATATTAAATAGACATTTAACTGGATTTTTTTTCCAACCTTTATACTGACTTCTGCCACATCATTCTGGCAAGAACTCAGTGATGCCATACTCTTGCATTCATAATGTTTAAGTGGCTCCCCATGAATTATTCAAATAAATATATACTTATCCGTTAAATAGCGGAATCTCTTTTCTTCCTGTCCAGCATTATCTTCCCTTCCTGCACTTCTGTTACCCCATCACCACCCAAACTAGCAGACATGCTATTTCTTGATCATAATTCTGACTGTATTATAATTTGTCAAACTTTGTCCTATCCTTCAAAAACCATCTCAAAAAATTTAAAAAACCCTTCCAATATACCTTTTCTTATTACTCTAAATAGACTTGCTTTCAACCCACTCAATCAAAACACAACTTTCAACACAAAAACAAAACTTATTTCCCCCTTTACAATATTTAATCTGCTTTATATTGAAATCACTATGTAAGTAACCATCAGGTTTAATAATCTCTCTGAGAACAAGGGCTGCTATTTCTCGTTTCCTATCCACTAATTAGCATGTATCTCGGTGTGCTGGCTTAAAAGCCAACTCCAAAGTTTGATTCCTAACCTAATCAGCTTAAGTATTTTTCCAGTTTAGAGGGGATATTCAGAGTGTATAACAGAAAGCATAAACATGCAGGAGAACAAAAGCAAGACAGTGAGAAAACAGGATCCCACAACTAAGTGAAACTTGGTTACCTATAATGGAGCAGGAGTGCTTGATATAATTATTGGTATACTCATTTATTCATTATTAGAGGCAAAGCAAATAAGGTTAGGTATCACTTAAGGAAATGGTGCCTTTTTTTTTTATGTTAGGGTCATAAGATGCTGAATAGTTTGCCAGAGCTGACCAGTAGACCCTGAGCGATGGATGAATGGTTACTCTGGCACACATTTCTGTGCAAGAGAGGGCTAGGCATTGCTTGGTTATAGGAACCAAAAAGCCCCATTTGCCTGCCTCCTTCAGCTATAATTGTAACAACAGCTTGAACTAAAATTAACTTCTAGATACTATCAGCGGGGCAAAGTATCCTTGAGTAGCACGTGCATCTGCAGTGTCCTTTAAGCAAGGATGTCTAAAGACTAAACATCAAGATTCCAGTAAAAGACCTGGGAGCTCAGACTTGTTTGGGAAAGGCAAGGCAGGGGTCAGGCTTCCCCTGGAGTCCCCAGACCTTTCAGAGATTTTGCCTTACAAACTTTCCAGTCAAATTCCATGCTTCCCCACAACGATAGCTTTATCTACTATCCCTTAATTAAATAGGTAGGAGGGGAGAGGGGGAATTGAACTTCGTTCTACCATAAATCTAGTTGCTACAGTTTCTGCTTTGCAGTTATGCATTAAAAATCGTTATATTTTGTAAGAGTCTTACAGGAAAAAGACTAAGAGTTAATTTACTATAATATAGAACTAAAATAATATAAACAGGGAGCATATGTGCAAATTCAACAAAGACTTGTCAATGAATCACTCATATTTTCATAGCTAGCAAAGACCTAAGTCATTAGGGTGATTTACTTATCTGTAAAGTTTTGGTGTTATTTTGTTTGCTTTTATTGCTAGAGTTTTGAAGAGGGCAAATGGCAGTGCAAAAGTACAGAAATCAACTGATTATCTATAGTGTGCATGGAGATTTGTATGTAAGAGAGAGGATGTGGAATCATTTTAATAAAGATGCATTCATGGCTCATCCCCTTTCATAATTTACAGACCCAGCTGTACCTCTCCATGGGTCTTCTGTATAATTAAATGGGTGAGCTGCATATTGAAGCAGCTGAATTTGTACATGATTTACTGATCAAATGGCATATTTTATTACTTGAATTTACAAAGGCAGGTACTTTTCTAATCAGGCTGATTTTGTAACTAATTAAGTGTTTTGAAGACCTGTGCCTAGCATTCCATTGTATTCTTTTGTTCAATTCGTAAGCTTACGACATTCATTTTTTATTTATTTAATATAAAAAATAGTGATTCCATAAACTTAAGCCCATATACCTAAATACATGCATATCTATTATTTCAAATTACAATATATTGCTTACAGTAATGTGAATGAAGAAAAGTCAGATATTAAATTCCATTTATTCAAGAAAGATAATCTTTGGTTCAAATTGATGCAAAATATAGAACCTATCTTGTCAGCACTATATTGGCTTACATATATGTATGTATAAGTATATAGCCATCTATAACCAGATACTTTATATTTTTACAAATCTATCAATACTTATTTTTAAAGTTATAGAACAATAATGCCCACATGAAAATAATTTTTAAAAGTGATAGCTAGATTGGTACATTCATATGTGCTATTATATAGATTATAATTATAGACATAGAGTGGAAGGGAAAAGAGTAAGGGTTCATGTAGAAAGGAGAAAGACAGGTATTGAGATTAAACTATTAAATTATTAAATGTTTACTAGTAGTACTTAAATGCATATTTTGGATATATCAATTACAATAATTATATGAGATGTATTATTGCCCTACTTTTTTTTTCTCTGATAACAACAGTAAAATTGATTACTTGGCCAGTTTTTTCTAAGGTCATCCATCATCAAGGAAGTAGCCATCTTGAAATTTAATTGATGTCTGCCTAATCTCAAAGCTCATATTTTTACTCCAACCCAACTGATGCTGTAGATTTTCAGAGTATTGTTATTGCTGAGTGGAAATAGTACAACATTTAATTCAAGTCAATCCAGGTTAAATTTTATTCTAATACTTATTAAAATTTTGATCTCCTGCCAGTGGTGTATATTCTACTGCCCCTTTCTCCTTCCTTGCTAACTAAGAGTAGAAAATTCAGGAAAAAGAAAGGAAGATCCTGCATGTGATGGGAGTGACAGAAGAGAGAAAGAGAGTAAGAGAAAAAAAAAACAGAAGAAGAGCAATTTGCTACTTTTCATTCATATTTCTCTCTCTCCCTTCTTTCCTTTCTATCTCTTCTCTTGCTTCCCTCTCCATCCTATATGATTATTCCAAAGTATTCCCATTAAAAGTAGTTTACTTTCATTAACTCGTAGGTCTTGGGTGAATGATGAAGAAGAAACTTCTTAGTAGACATTCTTCAAAATGTGATTTTTAAAATTTTCTCTGATAGATTCAGTCTAGATCTTCATGTAACTTTTTAAAAAATGTATTTTTTAATTGATTTCACAGAGGAAGGCATAGGGAGAGAGAAAATCATCAATGATGAAAGAGAATCATTGATTGATTACCTGTACGCCTCCCATTGAGGAGGTAGCCAACAGCCTAGGCATATGCCCTGACTAGGAATCATACTGTGACTACTGAGCCATGCTGGTGGGTCTTCATGTCTCTTTTAGCAGCATTCACAGACCTGTGCTTTGTTTTACTGTTTTCAGAAAGCTTTTCTCTAGAAGCATAAAGTTTCTCAATTTTGAATGACTTTGTCACATGTACTCAGAATTTTTTGCAAAAAATATAAAATAGTAGAGGTTTCTACCTAAAAAACATCAACTCTACTTTTTTCCTTCTAAAGATAAGTATTTTAGCACTTTCTTTTTTATTTGCATCATTTTATATGAGCAGCTTATTTTGCATAGTCATAACACTCACCTCAATAATTTGCATTTTAGCCCTAGCCAGTTTGGCTCAGTTGATAGAACATCAGCTTGCAGAATGAAAGGTCCCAGGTTCAATTCCAATCAAAGGCATCTACCTTGGTTGCAGGCTCTTGGCCTTGGTTGGGGGCATATGATATGCAACCAGTCGATGTATCTCCTCATATCACTGTTTCTGTCTGTCTCTTCCTCTCCCTTTTGCGTTCCCTTAAAAAAAAAAAAAACAATGAAAAAATATTATCAAGTAAGGATTAAAAAATAATTGTATTTTATCCTTCTACCATAAGCATTTATCACATTACTATACATTCTTAAGAAATACAATCTCAATGACTGAAAACAGCTCATGTTATTATTGCTAATAGAGGTCTGGTACATGAAATTTGTGCACTGGGAGGGTGGTGGTCCTTTAGCCTGGCCTCTGTCCTTTTGCAGTTTGGGAGCCTTTGAGGGATGTCCGACTGAAGCCATCAATCAGACATCCTTAGTGCTGCTTCAAAGGCAGGAGAGGCTCTCGCCAGCCATGAGCCCAGCTTCTGGCTAAGTGGTACTCCCCAGGGGAGCACACTGATCACCAAGGGACAGCTCTTGCATTGTGTATCTGCCCCCTGATGATCAGTGTGTGTCATAGTGACCGGTCCTTCTACTGCTCGGTAGATTTACATATTAGCCGTTTATGCCTGTGGGAAGCCAAAAGCAGCTCTCTGACATCCCCTGAGGGGTCTCAGACTGCAAGAGGACACAGGCCAGGCTGAGGAATACCACTGTTGCACAATCAGAGCCAGGGAAGGATGCGGGAGGGAACGTGAGAGAGCTCGGGGGCATGTCTGGCTGGTCTTGCTCAGTCCCAATCAAGGTACCCCAGCAGAAAGCTAATCTACCATTAAGAGCGTCTGCCCCCTTGTGGTCAGTGAACATCACAGCAACTGGTAGACCATTTGGCTTTCTGCTCTCTGGTGGTCAGTGCATGTCATAACGAACAGTTGAGCATCCTTAGCATATCATTAGCATATTACACTTTGGTTGAATGGAAGACAGAACACTTAGCATATTTGGCTTCTTATTATATAGGATATTTTTAATTAACTGTCCTACTTATAGCAATCATTTATTTTCCTTTTCTTACCATACAAAGTTATTAATTGAGGATTATTTAATTCAAAGAGGAAATTCCAACAGAAAAGCTTTGGATAATAAACATATTTAAAGATTTTTAGTTTTTAAATTGTGTTCAAAATGCTTGCAGTATTTATTATAATAGCATTGGAAGAGACAGAGCAGAATGTTTTAATTTTATCATGTTCTAGCCATGAGTGAACATATTTGTTTTGCTTGTGTTTGACAAGCAAAGTAGTGATGATGGCATCAGAGATAAATTTGGGAAGCTAAATGTAGAACTAAATCATTATAAATTGGGTTGGTCACAATATTCACAATAAACAAGCAGCATTTTCTTAATGTGTGTGTGTGTGTGTGTGTGTGTGTGTGTGTGTGTAGAAAATTCTTATGACAATGATAATAGGTGAGCTTTATTGAGAATATAGCATGTTCCAGATACTATATGTCTGGGAAGGGGAATATTTCATGTTGCCATTGTAGATTTTTCTGGCTGGTTTAAGAACTAAATTGACATGAAACAGACTATTAGGAGAAAAATTTTAATTTGTACCTATAGAGGTCTCATAGAAATCGGACCTGAAGAAATGACTAATGTTTTAAACAAACCATACATTCATGAGGAGTTGACAAGACAAAGACACTTAGGCTTGGGTGCTTAATTAATAAAGAACTAACACAGTTTGTTGATAAAGCCTTCTGAATTCATTATTTTTGGTGTTAAGGCTGTCTCTTTACTTCCTGTTTTCAGGGGGATAAAGAAGGGTCAGAGTGTTCTTTTGAACCTGCAGTTTTTCAAATTAAGCCCCAATATATTTAAGTTTTCTATATTGTTATTTTTACTTAATTCTTACATCAGCCCCATGACTTGAGTTTTGCTTTATGTCTTGTCCTTTATTATATGGATAATAAAGCACAGAATTCACAGGAATTAAATAACTAGCTTGCTAAATGCATTATAATACTAATTTTACACGTAAGGAAACTCTAGACAAACTTCACACCCAGGTCTTCCTATATCAAAATCCTACTTGATAGAAATTGTTACAGTTCTCACTAAGTTTTTGGTTATGAACTTCCATATTAGTTTCAGTTTATATTATACCAAATTCTGTTTTTAAAATGTTTCCAACTTTTACTATTTCCATTGATTTCCTTAGAGGAAAAGAGACATTTTATACATTTACCACTTACCCATAAGGTTAATCTCTATTATCTCTATTTATAAAAGCCTAAGCAGCCATCCAATCAGTCATTATGATGCACAGTGACCACCAGGGGACAGGCACTCAATGCATAGAGATGGAAACATGAACAGACTGATGAATCTGAGAGGGAAGAGGAAAGGGGGAAAATAGGAAGATATTAACCAAAGATTTTATAGGCATACTGGTGCATGGATCCGTGCACCAGTGAGGTCCCTTGGCCTGGCCTGCAGGGATTGGGTCAAAAACAACTCTCTGATATCCCCAGAAGGGTCCCAGATTGTAAGAGGACACAAGCCTGTGCATTAATTCATGCACCAGGCCTCTAGTTAACTATAAAATAATATTTATATATATTTTACAGCATTTTTATTAGAATAAAATATATAATGTGTATAAAATTACCTAGAACATTGCACTTAGATTGTTGAATATAAATCTCTTTCATAATTACTTTCCTTATTTTTTTCTCTTTGTGTATAAGAAAAACCATTTAAGAACTACGAATAGGATATATTTTCTATACATGTACAAATCATATTACAACAACTTGAAGCCAATATTTTTTTTCTTAACAAAAATTATTGTCAAATATTGGGATGGAAATTTTGGCTATGACTAACTAGGGCTACATGGCAAACTTGATTTATTTTGTATTTTTTATAAAATCTCAAACTTGGTGAGGGGGTCTTAATATGACTGAATGCAGCCATTGCATGAATCTCTCATGATAGCCATGAGATAGGGCTATTCTGGTTTGGCATACACATTTACAGAGCCAAGGACTAGTGTTGGCCTTAAAATAGTTCCTTCAATTTGGGGATCTCTGTTAATTTTTTTAAAAAATGCTTATTTAGGAACGTTTTATTTCTGCTTCTTTATATTGCCCACTCCATTATCATAGGAAAATCTAAGGAAGATTTAACATTTAACATTTGAAATATGGTATACCTCAGAGATTTTATGGGTTCTGTTCCAAACCACCCCAATACAGTTAAGATCACAATAAAATAAGTCATAATATTTTTGATGCCTTCAGTTTGTAAAAATTTGCAACATCTGTGAAATACAATGAAGGGAAATGCTTTGCCCTGTGTTTGTCTATTTTATTACATTCATAGTATTTAAGTGACTAGAGTTATCTAGTTTAAATAATAGCAATTACTTAATACATTCTAAGGGAAATTACAATACATTCAGAGAAAAGAGTAACACTAAATACCTAGGCCAGTAGAATCATTAGCTTTATTTTATAAATAAGAAAGTGAGAGTGAAAAATATTAAGTGAACTATCCAAGACATAGATTTAGCACATAGTAGATTTAAGAACTTGAATATTGGGTTAGCCAGTGTGATTAATACTATGTACTTGTTTTGTCATAAAATATTTTATATAAGACAATCTCTGCATCTTTCCAAGAGTTATATTTTTAAATAGATTGCATCAGGCAGAATTTAAGGAATACATGTTTATAATTACTTGAGTCATTGTTGGCAAATAAAGCAAAGGATATATCCTAATATATAAAAACCCTGGGTCCATCACATCCACAATGATGGGAGGCTCAACCTAACTCCCAGGTTGTGCCCACAGCAGGCTCTGGTGGGTGGGGACTTAGGGCGGTGGAGACATGGACAAGGGTGGTGGGGATGGCACTCATGCACAGACACACACAGTGCTCACCAGCTCACAGCCTTTTCTCCCCTCCCTCCCAGCTTGCTCTCAGAGACTTTCTCAGAATGTAGAAACAAAACAGACTGGGCCTGAAGAGGCCTGGTTGGAAGGGAGGGCAGGAAGAGTGTGGAGTGGCCCCCACTGGCTCCGCCCCCTCCCAGCTGGGAAAGAGGAAGAGAGAGGGAGGCAGGGAGTCAGGGAGGCAGGGAGGTCTGGAGGACTGCTTAGAAAAACAAAGAGAGACAGAGACTGGGCAAGATCAGGCAAGCAGGGGAGGGAAGTTAGAGGCAATCAGGCAGGCTGGCAGAGAGGTTAGGGGTGATCAGACAGGCAGGCATAGGCAGAAGTGATCTGACAGGCAGTTAGGAGCCAGTGGTCCCAGATTGCTGTGGGATCTAGACTAAACTAGTAGTTGGACATTCCCCAAGGGGTCCTCGATTGGAGAGATTGAAGGCTGAGCTGAAGGAAACCATCCTCCTACCCTGTGCACGAATTCCATGCACTGGGCCACTAGTGAGGAATAAATCATATAACAAGTATCTTATTTATGCTGGTTTTTATATTTAAATATATAATAGAACGTAAACCTGTGTTCTCAAATAGGCAAGTGCAGATTCATTGTTGTTGTTGTTTTTAATGTAGAGATAATAGTTTCATGGCACCTTTGCTATGACTTATCAAGGTGAGTATGTTGGCCAAAATTATATAGTATTTCATCTCACTTCTTTAATAAAACAGTCCAAAATAGCCCCATCCATTTTTTTTTTTTTACCTTGCCTTCCTCCTCTCACCATTTCAGGTACACATAGGAAGATAATTTGCATGGAGAATTCCACAAAACTTGTTTTGACACTAACCATAAAAAGCACACACATTTCCAAATTCACATTTTCTTACATATGGAAAGCTCAAAAATCCAGTTGGGATGTTTTCTAAATAGGAAAGGCATTTTCATTCTTGGAATTGTTTGTTCACACCCAATCCTTCGGGACTTGAGAATCTCCTACTATTTCTTGGTGTTAAATGCATCAGAATATTTAAGAAGACGAATTTTGACTTTGTTACTTTGACGTTTTGTGGTAATGTTTTCTGCTGGAGAAGCAGGTGAATTAGCAGGATACAAAGGATGCCTTTCACCTTGTAATTCCACAGAAGTTATTAGCCTTAGGGATTTGTCCTTTAAATTTCTAATTAAGAACTATGTCATTAGCTATGTGAGCTGGGTATGTGAGCTTGCAGAACCGGATGGGAGAATAAGTAAACATGCTGAGATTCCAGCATTCTGTCCTTTAGTGATGGGAAATAAAAGCATTTTTTGTTCTTGGATAAAGGGGCTCTAAATGTAGACAGGCTGTGTTATGAAGTCTGGATGCTGTCCTGTAGGGAGATCATACTTTTTTTTGGCAGGAAATGAGTCATCTTTTTACTTATTTTGATTTTATTTTTTGTGTATTACATAATATAATGGCATCTTTAACTTAGGAGAACACCTTTTTTAGGCTGACCATAGATAAATTAGAGAACTGTAAAGCTAAAGATAATTAGAGGGTTTAATATAGCAATTCAGGAGAGAGATACTGGAAGATAATCTAAGATGCTTGAAGATGAGAGCAGAAGCTAAAATAAACATTGACTGAGAGTACATTCATATCTAATATTTCTCTACTCCCACCCTCATTTTTATTCAAACTCTTCATAGAATTCATGCTATATTTATGAAACAGTCTCCAAAATCTGTAATAGGATTGAAAGGACAAATGGATAGCTATTTAAAAAAAAAACAACATACAAACAAACAAACTCAGGGTACAAAGTAGAATGTTCACGGGGTAGGGGTTTCTGACACATTCATCAGAGTCTGTTAAATGAAAATAACTTCAATTACACTGATCATCTTGAACCTATCTATTCAGAGCTATAGCACAGATGCACTAGCTCAGGGTTTTTGGAGTGAGTTTCATGAGGAATAAGTTGATAGCCTTTCCCACCAAAGGACAGCCTCCTGCATTCACTAGCAATACTTATTTTCTATTTTCAAGACAAAGCTTCATTTTAGGGAAGGAAACAGTAAATCTGTGTGTGACATAAATTAGATGAAGCTTGCTGTTTGTTTATCTTTCTCTTTGAGCCTCTTAGCTTCTGGCCACTGAGTTTAATCAGCAAACTTACAAGGTTGACTCTCTCCCAGCTTGTGATAAATGGACATTAAAATTGTAAGATAATGTATTTTCCTTGTGCCAGTCCTCTGTCGCGTGTCAAAGATTGGGGAGGAAAGACAATCAGAAGAAAGATATATATTAAAGAAAAAAGTTGAGCTTCAAATATATGAGTTTCACCCTGAGAAATAATATAATTTATTTAGAAAAGAAATTTTCTTGTTATTCCTTTGGTTGTAATATGGAAGTTATAAATTATTTCTTTACTGATTCATTACTTTAAACAGGTGCTATTAATACTAATAACTTACTACTAAAACTGTCTTATTTTTATTAATAGTACATATCATATATAATGCTAGCACTATTATATATTATTTTCTTTTTACTACATAATATCTAAAATATATTTTTTGTTTCACATTATATGATTATTATAGGAATAAAATGAGAAGGAAATTAATAATAAATTAGGAAATTGAAATACATTCAGACCCACAAGATGGTTTGCAATGTTAGATTTTTAGCAAAGATTAATTGGGTATATTGGTTCAGATCTATAGGAGCATATTATTCTGTTCTTTAAATATGCATATCCTTCAACCGATTCCCATACAGTCTTATATTGTTAGGAAGAGTGTTTCTTCCAATTTAACTTTTTTTTTGAAAGTTACTTTAGCTATTTTAGGATCTTTCTCTTTTTCTAGGAATTTTAGAATAGATTTTATTGTTTACAAATACTTACATGAAATTTTAACAGGAATAATGTTAAAGCTGTAAATAAATTTAGAGAGAACTTGCATCTTTATTGTGTTAAGCCTTTCAATCCATAATACTGTACATTCTCCAAACAGTTAGATCTTTGTGTTATCTGAAGGTGCCAATGTAGAGATTGAGAGGAGGTGAAATAGATTTAAGAAGAAAGGGTTTAATGAAAACAAGGTGGAAGGAAAGGAGAAAGAGCTTGATGCATTGAGCGAACATACTTATGAAGAACATGGCTTATATAGGACTCCCTTCTTCACCCAAGTACAGGCCATGTTTCTTTGCTCTCCCAGTTACCACTCTGAGCTGGTATGGAACGCACATGTGCAGGCTGACACTCTTTGAGGAGTATCTGTAGAGGAACTTTAAACTTCTCTCAGAAAAGTGTCAATAATCTATACTAATAAAAGGGTAATATGCTAATTTCTGATGTCTTTCCTAATAAAGCCGAGGGCTTTGCTGGCCTACTATTTCCCATAGCCCCTCGCCCAGGCCAGCCCCCACCCAGTGGGGAGCCGCACCCTGATCAGGGGCATGGCCAGCTTGTAAACCACCTGCAGTCCCTTGTTCAGGCTGGTCCCACCCCCCAGGGGGGACCCTCAACCTGATAGGGGAATGACTGGCCTGCAGACTGCCAATGGTCCCTCACCCAAGCTGACCCCAACCCCAGCAGGGACCCCAACCCTGATTGGAGATGGAGCTGGCCTGCAAACCCTGTGGCCCCTTGCCCCAGCTGGCTCCACCCCCAAGTGGGAACCCCTCACCCTAATCTGGGACCCACTGCAGGGCATGCCAGCCAATCCCCACCTGTGTGCCAGACCTCTGTCCTATATAATAAAAGGGTAATATGCAAATTGACCATAATGGCGGAAGAACTGTTGGACCAGTCACTATGAGATGCACTGACCACCTTTTGGTCCCTATCCCTAGCCAGCAGGCTCTGATCATCTGATGGCCACCCACGGCAGGGGTGGGGCCAGTGAGTGGGCGGGAACAGCAGACCTCTCAGGCCTTTCCCTTGGACATCAAACACTGATCACTGATGGCAGAGGGGCAACATGAAGTGAGTGGCAGCAGTGGGTGGGGCTGGCTGCAGGCAGCTGGGGGGGAGGGGAAGATGGCCCTGATTGCAGACCAGGCCTAGGGACTGTACTGTGCACAAATTTTGTGCACTAGGACTCTATTAATAATGATAATATTAATATTGAAGAGCATTCCCATTCATTTAAGAGACTCTGCCTGTCTCATTTTTAATTGATTCTTATCAGTATTTTATAGTTATCAAGATATAAGTTTTATACATCTACTGTTAGATTGACAATGAATAATTTTATTTTGGATGATATAAATGATGTATTTTAATTTGAGATATTATATTTTAATGCCAGTGACCTTATATTTATTGTTAATCTATAGGAACACAACTGATACATACAGGTTTTATCCTGCAAAAAAAATTCATTTATTATTTTTTTTATTTTTTGGTAGATACCTTAGGATTTTTCTGCATACATGTGCATGCCTTTTGCAAATGGACACTATACCTTTTCAATTTTTTTTTTTTTTTACTTACCTTGACATACTGTGATGGTGAGAATTTGCAATATTTTGTTGAATTGTAATGGCAAATGTGAATACTCTTATCTTATCCCTGATCTCAAGGAATAAGCATTAAGTATTTACTTTTAAGTATGCTAGCTATGGCTTTTTGTTTGTTTGCTTGCTTGCTGATTTGTGGATATTCTTTATTAACTTGAGAACATTTTGTTCTCTTTTTGGTTTTCTGAGACTCTTTTTTTTGAGCTCTTCAATGTTCACAGCAAAATTGAGATTACAACACAGAGATTCCCCGTATACTGCTTGAATTATCAACGTTCCACCAAAGTGGTATATTTGTTTCAATTGATGAACCTACATTGACACATCATAATCACAAAAGTCCATAGTTTGCTTGATGGTTGACTCTTGATGTTGTACATTCTGTGGGTTTAGAAAAATATATAGTGATGCATACCAATCGTTATTGCACAACCCTAAACTTCCCCGGTACTCCACCTATTCATCTCCTAAACCCTCATCCCCACCCACAACACATAATCACTGATCTTTTTATTACTTTTAATTTCTGGAGGGATCAGTGCACACAATTATGAGAATCAGAAGTTCCAGGGATCCCAGTCATGGGTGAGGGCGGCACGATATTCTGAGATTTACCTCATG
>PVJN01005725.1:37442-80328 GCA_004026805.1 Lasiurus borealis | reverse complement strand
ACACAATGGAATTCTATGCTGCCATTAAAAAGAAGGAATTCTCACCATTTGCAGCAACCTGGATGGAACTGGAGAGCCTTATGCTTAGTGAAATAAGCCAGTCAATGAGGGAGAAACATCACATGATCTCACTCATTGGTGGACAATAAAGAACATTATAAACTGATGTACAAAAGGATAGATACAGAGGCAGTAAAGTGGGATCATCTACCTTGGGACTCCATATCATCTCCGAAATGGGGGCATCTCACCATGGAACAGCATTGGACCACAACAAAATGGACTGTGGGTTTTGAAATTAAGACCAGAGCTTTGTTAAATCCCAAGCTGGCATTTGTATCTTCCCCTGACGACATGAAGAGGTAAGGCTGCCCCCAGAGTTCCTTCACACCTACACCACCATTCAGGCATCACAGGCATCTTCCTGGAATTTCCCAGGCCTGGCACCCATGACCAACATCTGATTGGTCACCTGCCCTTCCCCTCCTGATGACATAAGCCATTCCTGCTTCTAAGTGACTCCACCTACCCTGGCTCACGAGACAACATACAGGTATGCCCAAGGACCTGGCAAAGGTGACGAACTTTAGGCTTGTACTTGGCCTTGCCTCCTAATGACATGGAGAGGTCTGGTTGCACCCCAGACAGCCCTAGCTTGACCCCACATTTCAAAAATTACAGGATACTTCTGGGTATTTCTCAGGCATGGAACCCCAAAACAACATCCCATTGGCCACCTGGATCCTCCCCGGGATGACATAAGCTGATCCTCTTTCTTAAGTGAATTTACCTGCCCTGGCTAAGCAGACAACAACCAGGTATGCCCAAAGACCTGCACATGTGACTAACTTCAGGCTGGTATATGGCCCCTCTTGATGACATGAAGAGGATTAGCTTATCCCAATACAGCCCTCCCCTATTCCTACTCTTCAAAATTACAGGATACTTCCCAGTATTTCCCAGGTCCCTGGCAACCCCGAAGAACATCTCATTGGCCACCTAAGTCCTGCCCCTGGTTTTTGAGACACCGTTCCTTGTTGGCAGGCACACTGAGCTCTATTGCCCATGCTTTGTGGCTACTCGTGTTGAGTCAGAACTTCCCAAATCACTAAAAGTTGTGTAAAAGGCCTAAAACCCACAGCCCCAGATCACCATTTTCTCAAAGTCTACCTTCAATCTTGTCCAGTGGGCCGCCTGGCATCTTCTAAGAAAGCCAAGTGGGTCCATCTACCTCTGAACTCAGTATCGCATCCAACATCGGGGCATCTCACCCTGGAATGGCCTTGGACCCCAACAAAATGGAATGCAGGCTTTGAAATCAAGGCCAGAGTTGTGTTAAATCTGAAGCTAGCATGTGAACCTCCGAGTGACTAAATTAAGAGTTCAAGCCGTGCCCCCTGACTGCCTTCATCCAGAACCCACCATTCAGAAATCAAAAAAAACTTCTGGGTATTTCCCAGACCATGGCACACCTGACCAAGACCCCATTGGTACCTGGCCTCTCTCCCTGATGCCTTAATCCAGTATTGCATCTTAAGTGACTCCATCTGCCCTGGTACATGAGACAACATCCAGGTAAGCCCAAGGACCTGGCCCAGGTGACCAAATTCAGGCTGGTACTTGACCACACTTCCTGAGGACATGAATATGTCTGGCTGTCCCACAGAGGGTCCTAACCTGACCCCACTTTTCAGAAATTACATGATACTTCTGCGTATTTCCCAGGCCATGGAACCACTGAACAACATCCCATTGGCCACCTAGGCCCTCTGCTCTTTTGTAAGACACCGTTCCTGGTTCATTGGCGCACTGAGCCCCATAGTTTGGGTTTAGTATCCCTATATGTATAGTCTGGACTTCCCAAATAGCTGGATGTTGGGTTCAAGGCCCAAGCCCACTGCCTCAGATCAACTACTTCTCAAAGGCTGCCCCCGATCCAGTCCAGAGGGCAGCCTGGCGTCTTCTAATAAACACACATGGGTCCATCTGCCTCGGGACTCCGTATTATCTCCAACATGGGGTGGTTCCCGGTTCCCGGTTCAGGGTTTGGGTTCTGAAGGAGGCCGCATGCTAATGAAATGAGAGACTAGAAAATATTAATTTGGAGATATTGGGGGGCCAGGCGGGAACCTTCCTCTAGTGGAAAGGACTGCCACTTGCTCTGGCCTTTTTCTCCCTTTTATTAAGGCTTTGGGACACACCCCTAGCCTTTAGGCAGGAAATAACAAAAACAGAAATTAACATGAAACAAACAGACAGAGGTTGCTTCAGCCAACAATGTTTCAACTAAACAGTGAGTAATTAGCTCTGACCTTTCAGAGCAGTTAAGATTGACCAGCCTTCTAGCCTCCTGTTTACATCCATTTAGTAAGAACAATGTTTGGTTTCCGACAGTAAACTAAGGAAATATTTAGGTAGATGTCTGAAACACTAGGGAATACATGTTCATAGAGTCTTAATATCTGAAGGCCACTGTTTCAACAATTGGAAAAAGTATTCAAAGAGCAGAGAACTGAGTTGGATACTCGCCCCCTGATGAGGAAACAACTTCCAGCTCTTGTGCAGAGAGCCTTAGGTTCAGCCTAGAAACTTCCTGGGGCCTCTCCCCACGATGACATAAGCACATGCTGCTTCTTAATTGATCCCATCTGCCCTGGCTCCCATTACAACATCCGGATATACCCAGGGCCCTGGCACATGTGAACAATTTCAGGCTGGCACTTGACCCTCACCCAGATGACAGGGCCGCTCCTGGGACATACTTCCTCCTGACTCTACCATTCAGAAACCACAGGATATTTCCCAGGTCCTGGCATCTTTGACCAACATCCCATTAGCAACCAGGCCCTCCCCCTGATTTTTGAGACATCGCTTGTGGTTTGCCTGAACATTGAGCCACAATGTTGGGGCTTTGTGTCCCCTCATGTGGAGTGTGGACTTCCCAAATCACTGGAAGTTAAGTTAAAGGCCTAAAACCCACAGCCCTAGATCAACATCTTCTCATAGGCTGCCTCCTATCCCTTGCGGAGGGCAGCAAACAGGGGACTGCCAGGGCTCTTCTAAGAAAGACATGTGGGGCCATCTGCCATGTGACTCCCTATGGTCTCCAACATTGGGGCATCTCACCCTGGAATGGTCTTGGACCCCAACTAAAGGGATTGTGGTTTTTGAAATCCATACCAGAGCTGTTTTAAATGCCAGGCTGGCACTTGACCCTCTCCCTGATGACAGGAATAAGTCCATCCATCCCCTGGATGGCATTCACCCCGACCCCACTTTTCAGTAATCACAAGTTATTTCCACGTATATTCCAGGCCCTGGAACCCTGAAAAAACATCACATTGGCCTCTGGGCCCCTCCCCCTGAAAACATAAGCTGGCTCAGGAGACAACATATGAGTATGCCCAAAGCCATGGCACAGGTGATCAACTTCAGGCTGTCATTTGACCCCACCTCTTGATGCCATGAAGAGATCTGGCCACCCCCAGAAAACCTCCCCTGACCCCACCGGCTCCGACATTACAAGATCCTTCCGAGTCTTCCTAGGACCTGGCATCCCAAACCAACATCCACTTGGCCACCAGGGCCCTCTCCCTGGTTTTGGAGACACCACTTCTTTATCTGCCTGAGCACTGAGTCATGCTGTTCATGCTTCATGGCCTCTCATGTGGAGGCTGGAATTTCAGTTAAAGGCCTAAAAACCAGAGCTGCAAATGACTATCTTTTCATATGCTGCCTCCGATCCCTTCCTGAGGGTAGGAAGCAAGGGACCTCTTCTAAGACAGATGAAAGGAAATGGACTCCCCTCTATCTTGCCCTATAAGGGCTGGGACCCCTGCCTAAACCCCCTCCCTTTTTCTGGGATTGGCCACAGGTGTGCCAGCAATGTCTTAACTTCCCCGACCCCCACTCAAAAGGACCAATGAAGCTTCAGGGACACAGCTAAGGTCCTAATTAGGCTTAACCACAGAAAGACCCCAATTCAAGTGACCAATCTCTGTAACCTTCATCACTTTCCTAAGCCCCCTAGTTATGCTACCCCATAAAACTCATTGTTCCTGTCCGACTCACTCTCTCGCCTCCCTGCTGCGCCAGAAAGAGGCTGAGAGCCAAACCCAGGGTTGAATAAAGACTCTTTGGTTTTGCATTGGAAAAGGCTCCTTAGTGGTGGATTATTGGGGACCCCGAACTCTGGGCATAACATTTGGAGGCTCATCTGGGATTCCCAATACCCATGAGGGACCCCGATCTGGAGAGTCCATCTGACTGTGGTAAGTGTCTGTCTGTTTCTGTTCTGTATGTGAGCTCGCTTCTGAAGTCTGTAGTGCCCAAAATGGTCTAGGTGGATGAACTAGTGGATCTCGGGCGGGGGGGAGGGGGGAGTCAGATAATGCTCTGATTCCTCATGAGGGACATGGAATCCCCTCACAGGAGAGATGTGGAATCCTCTCACAGGAGGAACGTGGAATCCCCTCAAACCTCTGGGACGAAGTGGGTTGCTCCTACAGGTTGATGCATGGCCATTGTCCAGTGATCAGTTTTGTTTTCATGGGATCAGAAGGCTGCTTTGGATGTTCTTATCTGTTTCATCAGTTTTGTTTCGGCGGGATTGGAAGGCTGCTTTGGATGTTCTTATCTGTTTGATCAGTTTTGTTTCTGCGGGATCGGAAAACTGCTTTGGGTGTTTTTATCTGTTTGATCAGTTTGTGTCTTTTTGTGTACTTTTGTTAGCTCATTGGACAGAAGTTATGGGACAGACTCAGGCTACCCCCTTGAGTATTATGGTTGATCTTTTTAGAGAGGTTAAGAGAAGGGCTAACAACCTTAGTTTAGAAGTGAAGAAAAGCAGATGGCAAAAATTTTGTTTCAGCACGTGGCCGGCCCTCAATACCAGATGACCTCCCCACCATTCACCAGGTCAGAGAAATAGTTTCTCGGCCAAGGGGAGGCCATCTTAATCAACTCCCTTACATTATTACTTGCAGGATCTCGTAGAAGACCCTCCCGTCTGGATTAAACCTTTCCTAGCTCCACACCCTCCAGAGCCGGAACCCATTCTTGCCTTGCAGGAAACGGAGAAGAAAAAGAAGGCGGTTACTTCAGAGAAGAAGGAGAAGGAAGCCACCCTGCCATCAGCTCCTGATCCCCTCCACCTGGTTTTACAGGGGGGAACAGGAGGAGTTAATTTTCCCTCCCCCGTAACAGTTCCCCAGGTTGCCGGAAAGGGGTGGGCTTCCAGCAGTGGCAGGGGGCGGGCTTCCAGCAATGGCAGGGGGCAGGCTTCTGGCAGTGACAGGGGAAAAGCTTCCGGGTATGGCCGCAGTTACAGTAGGAAGCCCACATCTTACCAGGCAAAGGGCTCAGAGGGAACTGCATGTTGCAGCCCCTGACTCCACCATTAAGACTCTGCCCTTGTGAGCTGCAGGCCCCCTGGACGCGGATGGCAATCAGCCCCACCACTGTTGGCCTTTTGACACTAGTGACCTTTATAACTGGAAAGCACAGAATCCTAAGTTCTCCGAGAAGCCGGCAGGGCTTATCAATCTGCTAGATTCTGTTCTTTTCACTCATCAACCCACCTGGGATGATTGTCAGCAGCTTCTACAGGTCCTGTTTACAACGGAAGAGAGAGAGTCTTCAATGAGGCCAGGAGGGTGGTTCCTGGCGTAGACGGGAACCCAATCACTAACCAGGCCCAGATAGATGTCTCTTTCCCTTAACTAGACCTGACTGGGACTTCAACATGGCAGAAGGTAAGGAGAGGCTCAAAATTTACCGCCAGACTCCAATGGGGCGGTCTCTGCATGGCTGCTAGAAAGCCTACCCATTTGACCAAGGTAGGGAACGTGCAGCAAGAAAGGGATGAGTCTCCAGCTGCCTTCTTAGAACGGATCATGGAGGCATACCGCACTTACACCTCCATGAACCAAGAAGCCCCTGAGAATAAGGCAGCTGTAGTCATGAGTTTTATAAACCAGTCAGCTTTAGACATCAGAAAGAAACTGCAGGAAATAGATAGATTAGGAGAAAAAAGTATTTGAGACTTGCTGGAGGTGGCTGAGAAAGTGTACAATAATTGGGAGTCCCCTGAAGATAGGCAAGCCCGCGCCATGACAACTGCCAGTGACAAGCAGACCCAAAATCTGGCCAAGATCTTGCTAGCCACCAGCACAGAATCCCCCGAGGAGCAGACCCACCACCTTCGCCAGCTTGCAGATGACCAAGAAGAAAGTAAGGGGGTCATCAGAGGCGGGAAAAGGAGGCTGCAGCGGAACCAGTGTGCTTACTACAAAGAGATAGGACACTGGGCCCGAGAATGCCCAAAGAGAACCGGCAGGAAGGGAAGCAAGACAGACCCAGTAGAAGGCTTAGAGCTGGAAGGATTAAGTGATTAGGGGAGTCAGGGTTCAGACCCCCTCCCGGAGCCCAGGGTAACTCTTCGAGTGGAGGGGACCCCCACTGAATTTCTTGTAGACACTGGGGCCCAACATTCAGTCCTTCATACACCTCAAGGGAAGCTAGCCAACAAGAAATCCTGGGTGCAAGGGGCAACTGGCAGAAGCCAGTATTCATGGACTACCCGAAGAACAGTAGATCTAGGAACAGGCAGGGTATCCCATTCATTTATGGTAATACCAGAATGCCCCTGATTGGAGCCCAAATAACTTTCAGACAAGGGGGGGGCCATCCCATCCAAGTTTTGACCCTGAGACTGGAGGATGAATATCGTCTCCACCACGGGGCACTCCCAATAGAAAGTACTGTGGACAGATGGCTACAGGAATTTCCTACTGCTTGGGCAGAAATGGTGGGAGTTGGACTGGCTGCTCACAGGGCCCCAATCCTAGTGGAGCTAAAGCCTGGAGAAGGCCCAATAAGAGTCAAGCAGTATCCTATGTCCCAGGAGGCCCGGGAGGGAATCCAGCCTCACATCTGGAGGCTGCGAAACTTAGGTTCGAAAGGACCAATGAAGCTTCAGGGACACAGCTAAGGTCCTAATTAGGCTTAACCACAGAAAGACCCCAATTCAAGTGACCAATCTCTGTAACCTTTATCACTTTCCTAAGCCCCCTAGTTATCCTACCCCATAAAACTCATTGTTCCTGTCCGGCTCGCTCTCTTGCCTCCCTGCTGCGCCAGAAAGAGGCTGAGAGCCAAACCTGGGTTTGAATAAAGACTCTTTGCTTTTGCATCGGAAAAGGCTCCTTAGTGGTGGATTATTGGGAACCCCGAACTCTGGGCATAACACAGACATCTGGGTCCATCTGGCTAGGGACACCGTATCATATCCAACATGGGGCAGCTCACCCTGGAATGGCCTTGGAACTCAACAAACAGACAGTGAGCTTTGAAATCCAGACCAGATCTATTTAAATCCCAGCAACCGTTTCCCTTCTTGCAAAAACTGTCCTCCCATGTGTCCTCCCATGTTGCGAGTGGGTGAGGCACCCTGAGGACCAACTTTCCCAGTCACTCTTGGCAAAGGCCCTTCCTTAAGGATGTAGACTTTTTTGGTTCCATTCAGGGTCAAGACCACAGGGATGTGGGGCTTTGGTGACATCTTGTGGCCCTCCTCTGCATTAGCTGTCCCCTCATGCCTATCCACTAGAACACCTCCTGCTGTTGACAGGGCCTCAAGCCTTAGCTCACCTGACATTTTCCTGTGTGCTTATTGGGTCACCACTTCTGGATCTTGATAGTTCAATGCTGCAGGACAGATATTAAGGTTCTACAAATGAATACCTAGTGTTTCAGACACATTCTTATATATTTCCCTGGTTTGTTAAATTCAGTTCAGAAAGTTTTCACATTTTCATACAGGTATGTAAACCCTTTGAAAATGAAAGTTTAAGTATTTTTCCAATCGTTTTTCAAATACTCCAAATCATTCAGCATAAACTATGCATGTAGCCAGTATCCAACTGAGCTCTCTGCTCTTTGAACACTATATTCCAGTGGTGAAACAGTGTCCTTCAGATATTAAGGATCTCTGAACATGTATTTCCTACTATTTCAAGCACCAACCCTAATATTTCCCAGTCTTTGTGAATTCTCAGTGTTTGATTCACTTTTGCCCAGTGATTCAAGCTCATTCATTGTCAATTCTGGGTGTTTATACAGCATTTTTCCATATATGCTAGCACTATAACTGTAAAGTATTTCTTGTTTAAGGAGTATCCGAAATTTCACAGCTCTTAGAATGCAAATTCTTGGTCTTTCAACACTGCATTATAGATATTAAGGTTCTACAATTGAAGTCCAAGTGTTTAAGCCACATTCCTAATTTCCCTGCTCTATTATTTTCAGTTCTGAGAGTTTTCACGTTTTCATTCAGGTATGTGAGTCCTATGAAAATGATATTTAAAGTATTTAACTAACCTTCTTTGAAATACACCGACACATTCAGACTGAATTATATATGTAGCCAGTTTCCAAGTGAATTCTCTGGTCTTTGAACATGTTATTTCAGTTATGAAACAGTGTCCTTCAGATAATAAGGCTCTTTAAACATGTATTCCTGGTGTTTCAGTCACCTTCCTAACTATTTCTTTTGTCTTATGAATTCTCAGTGATTGATTCACATTTGTCTTGTGATTCATGCTCATTCATTGTGAATTCCAAGTGTTTATACAGCATATTTCCATATATGCCAGGTCTATAAATGTAAATTATTTCTAGTTTAAAAACTGCCCTAACTTCCACAGTTCTTTGAATAAAAATTCTTGCTATTTCAACACTGTCCTATAGATGTTAAGATTCCACAAAGAAATTTCAAGTGTTTCAAACTCAAACCTATATATTTCCCTGGTCTATTATTTTCAATTCTAAAAGTTCTCACGTTTGCATTTAGGAATGTAAACCCTATAAAAACAAAAGTTTAAGTGCTTATCAACCTTCTTCCAAATACTCCAACTCATTTAGACTGAATTATACATGTAGCCAATATCTAGCTCTTTTCTCTGCTCTTTGAACACATTATCACATTGAGGAAACAGTGTCCTTGAGATGTTAAGGCTCTAACAACATGTATTCCCTACTGGTTCAGGCACCTACCTAAATATTTCACTAGTCTTTCTTTTTTATATTTTTATTATGTATTACATGTGTACATATCATCCCATTGCCTCCCACTCCCATACAAGCCCTAACCTCTAGTGTCTTCTGTCCATTGGTTATGCTTATATGCATGTATACAAGACCTTCTGTTGACCTCTTATCTACCCCACCTCTCCCTAACCTTCCCACTATAATTTGACAATCTGTTTGAGCTTTACTGCCTCTGTATCTATCTTTTTGTTCATCAATTGATAATGTTCTTTATTATCCATAAATGAGTGAGATCATGTGGTATTTTTCTTTCATTGACTGGCTTATTTTACTTAGCATAATGCTCTCCAGTTCCATCCAGGTTGCTGCAAATGGTAAGAATTCCTTCTTTTTTATGTCAAGATACTATTCCATTGTGTAGATTTTCCATAGTTTTCTGATCCAGTCATGTGCTGATGGGCACCTAGACTGTTTCCAAATCTTAGCTTTTGTACATGGTGCCGCTATGAACATAGAGATGCATATATCCTTTCAGATTGGTGTTTCTAGTTTCTTAGGATATATTCCTTGGAGTGGGATTATTGTGTTAAATGGAAGTTCTATTTTTAGTTTTTTGAGAAAACTCCATACAGTTCTCCACAGTGGTTGTAGCAGTCTGCATTCCCACTAGCAGTGCACCAGCGTTCCTTTTTCTCCACATCTTTGCCAACACTTGTCGTTTGTTGATTCATTGATGATTGCCATTCTGACAGGTATGAGATGGTACTGCACTGTCATTTTGATTTGCATCTCTCGGATAATTAGTGACTTTGAGCATGTTTTCTTGTATCTCTTGGCCTTCCTTTGTCTTCTTTCCAAAAGATTCTATTTAGGTCTATTGCCCTTTTTTTTTTAATTGACCATTTATCTTCCTTTTAGCCAGTTGAATGAGTTGCCTGTAGATGTTGGAGATTAAATCTTTATCAGTGATAACATTTGCAAATATGTTCTTCCATAAAGTGGGCTTTCTTCTTGTTTAGTTGATGGTTTCTTTTGCTGTGAAAAGGTTTTTTATTTTGATATAGTCCCATTTGTTTGTTTTCTCTTTAGCTTCCATTGCCCTTGAAGCAGTATCAATGAAAAAGTTCCTTCGGCATATGTCGGAGATTTTGCTGCCTTGGGTTCCTTAGTATTTTTATGGTTTTATGTCTTATGTTTAAGTCCTGTATCCATTTTAAGTTTATTTTTGTGTGTGGTGTAAACTGGTGGTCTAATTTTTTTTTGCATGTATCTGTCCAATTTTCTCAACACCATTTATTGAAGAGACTCTCTTGAGTCCATTGTATGTTCATGCCTTCTTTGTCAAATATTAATTGAGCATAGTGGTTTGGGTCAACATCTCGATTCTCTATTCTATTCCATTGGTCTATATGTCTGTTCTTGTGCCAGTATCGGACTGTTTTGAGAACAGTGGCTTTCTAATACAGCTTGAATTCTGGTGTTGAGATCCCACTTACTTTATTCTTCTTTCCCAGGATTGCTGTGGCTGTTTGGGATCCTTTTTTGTTCCAGATGAATGTTTGGAGAGTTCTTTCTTAGTCTGTGAAATATGCCATTGGTATTTTAATGGGGAATGCATTGAATCTATAGAATTCTTTCAGTAGTATGTTCATTTTAATGATGTTGATTCTCCCAATCTATGAGCATGGTATGCTCCCTCATCTCTTTACCACCAACTTACACCATAAACAAAAATACACTCCAAATGGATACAGGATTTAAAAACACCTGAATCCATAAAAATACTAGAGGATTGCACAGGCAGCAAAATCTCCTACATATGCTGAAGAAACTTCTTCACTGATACTGCTCTAAGAGTAATGGAAGCTAAAGAAAAAATAAACCAGTGGGAGTACCTCAAAATAAAAAGCTTTTGCACAGCAAAAGAAACCATCAACAAAACAACAAGAAAGTGTGGGAGAACATATTTGCAAATGTTATCACTGATAAAAGTTTAATCTCCAACATCTACAGCCAACTTATACAACTTACTAAAATGAAGATAAATGATCCAATTTAAAAAAATGAGTAATGGACTTAAATAGAACTTTTTCAAAAGATGATAGAAGGCCAAGAGATGCATGAAAACATGTTCAAAGTCGCGAATAATTTGAGAGATGCAAATCAAAATGACAATGCGATACCATCCACACCTGTCAGAATGGCAATCATCAACACATCAACAAAGGACAAGTGTTGGCGAGGATGTGGAGAAAAAGGAACCCTCGTGCACTGCTGGTGGGAATGCAGACTGGTGCAGCCACTGTGGAGAACAGTATGGAGTTTCCTCAAAGAACTAAAAATTGAACTCCCATTTGACCCAGTAATCCCACTCTTAGGAATATATCCTAAGAAACTAGAAACACCATTCAGAAAGGATTTAGCACCCCTATGTACAATTTAGAATAGCTACAATTTGGAAACAGCCTAGGTGCCCATCAGCAGGTGAGTGGATCAGAAAACTATGGTACATCTACACAATGAAATTCTATGCTGCAATAAAAAAGAAGGAATTCTTACCATTTGCAGCTACCTGAATGGAACTGGAGAGCATTATGCTAAGTGAAATAAGCCAGTCAATGAAGGAGAAACACCACATGGTCTCACTCATTTGTGGATAATAAAGAACATTCTAAACTGATGAACAAAAGGAGATACAGAGACTGTAAAGCATCAAATAGACTGTCAAATTACAGCAGAAAGGTTAGGGAGAGGTGGGGTAAATAAGAGATCAACCAAAGGTCTTATATGCATGCATATAAGCATAACCAATGAACACAAGACACAGGGGGGTTAGGGTATGCCTGGGAGGGGTGGGCAATGGGAAGATATGTATACATGTAATACATTAATAAAAATACAAAAATAAAATACATGCAAATTTATCTTTCTGGTGTTTGAACTCTGATTTGAGAAGCTTATTATATTCAGCTCTATACTTTTCAACTTCTTCATCCAAATTCCTAGAACACTCTCTCATTTAATTTCTAATTCTCATTGTATTTAGGCTCTGAACAATTCCAAGCTTTGTGGAGTTAATATCTGCAGCTTTATTTCTTCTAAGTCTTTAGTTTTCTCTAATAACTCCTCTCTTAGTTCTTCAAACAGCAGCTGGAATTTTTCCTGATTAGTTTGTTTTTCATTTAGCAGGCACTTGAATTTATTTTGTGACTTTGTGTACTCATCTTTCAACCTGTTGTGTTCAGTTCTCATAGTGACAGTTAGTTTTATGATGTTCACATCATTATCTTTCATAAGTTAACATTGCTTATAACACAGGGTCAGAATTTGTCAGCCCACTGCTTCCACCAGGGGGACAAGTGGTGGGAAGAGTGTTCATATTGGTGGGTAAGCTGACAACCATGTGAAAATAAGTTCTGGTTTTCTTATTGTCTTCATTTTCTTTCCAAGATTATTTTCCACTTCCTTCTTACTAAGACATAGCCTTGCAAGGTGCAGACACAAAACTAACACCGCCCTAATCCTCTGCAGTGGGGCTGCCTCTTCAGGGGTGCAGGGCCAGCCCTGTACCTCTTCAGTCACCTCAGCTTCCTTGCCCTCAGCCCCTCCAGCCCTAAGGGTGACCTGGATTGCTGGATTCTGGCATGACGGAAGCAAAAAGCACCACCCCTTTGTCCAATGTTGAATATTTTAAAATAGTAAGCCAGGAATTGAGTTTAGTGTTAACTTGTGTTTAAATCCATTTTTCTAAGGAGACTTCAGCACCTCAGATATCTGTTTTCACCTCACTCATTCCTCAAGGACTCAACTGTCTCCTTTGCCATTTGGAACTATACGTTTTGAATACTGAAAGGAAAATTGCTTTTTCTCAAATTCTATCCTATGGACAATTTAAAGCCTACTTGCATGATACATTTATAAATTTAATGCACTAATATTTCCACCATTCCTTTTAGTTAAAGTATTGAATATTGCACTAAGTGAAGTTAAGGTTTGTAGTTCTTGTCAATTTCCCTAGTATAAATACTCTCATCATTGTCAGTTTCAAGCTGCCAAGATGATGGCACTGAACATGGGCCTGATAAGATATTTCAGTAGTGGGGAGAGCCAAAATGGCGGCATAGGTAAATACCTACACTGCTGCCTCTCACAACAATTTCAAAACTACAACTAAAAGACAGAATGGACATCATCCAGAACCACAGGAAAGCTGGCCGAGTATAAGTTCTACAACTAGAAGGAAAGAGAGGGGCTCACAGAGACCCAGAGGAGCTGCAAAAAGTTGAGGTACGGAGTCGCGCCCTGAGAGAGCGGGTGCCCAAGTACCTGGCTGGCTTTCTCTGGCGGGAGGGAAACGGAGACTCTCAACGGCATTGAACCCCTTATCCTACAACACTAAACCCCAGACCCAGCTGAAACTCATACGGGGGAAGTTTGGACTGTG
Organism: Lasiurus borealis; assembly: GCA_004026805.1. Lineage (NCBI taxonomy): Eukaryota > Metazoa > Chordata > Mammalia > Chiroptera > Vespertilionidae > Lasiurus > Lasiurus borealis. Next base: position 66,836 of record PVJN01005725.1, on the reverse strand, counting down.
AAAAGGGAGAAGTGCCAGAAATTTAGGGGAGTCGCAAAAGATAGGAGGTCTGGTCATGGTCGGTAGCACACACACACACAGCGCCACACAGAGGACAGATTGCTGATTGTGCTGCTGGCTTTTGCGACTGGGCGGGAGACAGACCCTCCCAACTGTTCCACTTCTGAGTCCACTGGGCCCCTGTTTCGGGCGAAACCCTGGAGGCCTAGACTCGTGTGGTCCTGGCGGGCAGGGGAGCTGGAAAGGCAGAGGTCTATAGGCACTGCGGGCGCGCGCACAAGGACCACTCCAGCGATTACCCAGTCACATGAGACTCCGGGGCCATGGAGGGCAGGGCCGACTGGAAGGCAAGGCGGTCCCTTAAGCCCTGCGACTCCACCCATCTCAAGCTCAACAGAGGCTTCTGTGGTTTTGCAAGTAAATATGTTTCCCCGTCATAGTGAAAACGCCAGGACAAGGGAAGGGATCACAAACAAAAGCAATGGAGGAAAAAAAAAAAACGACTGGATATAGAGTTCAAAACCATGCTTATAAGGTTTTGCAAGAATATGCTAGAAAAGATAGATAAATTTAGCAAGAGCCAAGAGGAGATGCAAAAAAGCCTACTAGAGATGCAAAAGAGCCAACTAGAGATGCTAAAGATGATGCATAAATTTAACGAGTCCCAAGAGGAGATGAAAAAGGACCAACTAGAGACACTGACTGAAATAAAAAATATTATACAGAGTCCTAACAGCAGACTAGAGAAAGGTAAGAATCAAGTAAAAAATTTGAAATATAAAGAAACAGAAAACACTCGACTGAAAAAGCAAGAAGAGAAAAGAATCCAAAAATGTGAATATAATGTAAGGAGACTCTGGGACAGCTTCAAGCGTACCAACATCAGAATTATGGGGGTGCCAGAGGAAGAGAGAGAGCAAGATACTGAAAACCTATTTGAAGAAATAATGACTGAAAACTTCCCACATCTGGTAAAAGAAATAGACTTACAAGTCCAGGAAGCACACAGAACCCCACATAAAAGGAATCCAAAGAGGACCAAACCAAGATACATCATAATTAAGATACCAAGAGCAAAAGACAAAGAGAGAATATTAAAAGCAGCAAGAGAAAAACAGTTTATTACCTACAAGGGAGCACCCATACGACTGTCAGCTGATTTCTCAACAGACATGATGCAGGCCAGACTGGAGTGGCAAGAAATATTCAACGTGATGAATAGCAAGAACCTACAACCAAGAATAACCTATCCAACAAAACTAACATTAAGAATTGAAGGGCAGATAAAGAGCTTCACAGATAAGAAAAAGCTAAAGGAGTTCATCAACTCCAAACCAGTGTTATATGAAATGCTGAAGGGTACTCTTTTAGAAGAGGAAGAAGAAAGAGGTAAAAGCCAAAAAATTATGAAAAAATACATATCTATCAACAAGTGAATCTAAAAATTAAGTGAATTAAAAATTTGATCAACAAAATAAACTGGTGAATATAATAGAATCAGGAGCACAGAAAGGGAGTGGACTGTTAATTCTTAGGGGAAAAGGGGTGAAGGGTGTACAGGGAGAGACTGGACAAAAATCATACACCTATGGATGAGATCAATGGGAGGGAGCTAAGGGCAGAGGGAGGGGTGGGAGCTGGGTAGAGGGGTGCTATGGAGAGGAAAAAAGAGAAACAAATGTAATAATCTGAATAATAAATATTTAATTTAAGAAAATATAAAAAAAGATATTTCAATAGCAAAACATTGTATTGTATTTACATTTTACTGACATAGTAGGTACAAATATACTAAAGAACAATCATGATAAAATAATAAAATAATGGAAAAGTGTCAAGTTTTCAACATTTTTTAAAACTTTGTTTTAAGTGTAATTGATTTAAAAAATAAATTCAAAAATATATTTCTATTTCAGAGAGGAAGAGAGAGTTAGAGAGAGATAGAAACAACAATGATGAAAGAGAATCACTGATTAGCTGCTTCCTGCATGCCCCACAATGGCGATCCAGCCTACCAACCGGGTCATGTGTCATGACTGGGAATCAAACCTTAACCTCCAGGTTCATGTCAATACTCAACCACTGAACCACACCTGCCAGGCACCCCTAAGCTTTTAAGAAATCCCACTTGCCTTAACTGGTTTAGCTCAGTGGATAGAGCATCGGCCTGTAGACTGAAAGGTCTCAGGTTCAATTCTGGTCAAGGGCATGTACCTTGGTTGTGGGCACATCCCCAATAGGAGATATGCAGAAGGCAGCTGATTGATGTTTCTAACTCTCTATCCCTCTCCGTTCCTCTCTGTAAAGAAATCTATTTTAAAAATATATTTAAAAAAAGAAAAGAAAAGAAAAAGAAATCCCACTTAACCTGCAACTAGAGCAGCAATGAACAGCGGCAGCTCATCCCAGACTTCAGTTTACTGGAAGCTTTTTGATGACTGCTTCAATTTTCTCTTTAGTTTTCAGCCTGTTGAGATTTTTTTTTCATTCTTCCTGGTTGACTTTTGGAAGGTCATATTTTTCTAGTAATATGTTCATTTCCTCTAGGTTGTTTAGTATGTTGGAGTAGAGTTGTTCATAGTATTTTTTTTTTAATATTTTGTATTTCTGTTAGATCTGTTGTTATTTTGCCTCTTTAATTTTTGATTTTGTTTATTTTGGTCCTCTCTTTTTGCTTCTTGGTGAGCCTGACAAGAGGATCATCAATCTTTGTTTATCCTTTCAAAGAACCAGCTATTGGTTTCATTGATCTTTTTGTTTTGTTTTGTGTCTTTATGTCATTTATTATCTCCTTCCCTCTGCTCCCTCTGGGCTTTTCTTGTTGTTGCTCTCTTTCTACTTTTTTAAGTGGTAGAGTTAGATAATTAGCAGTTTTCTTGTGTGTGTGTTTTTAATTTAATAAATCTTTATTGTTCAGATTATTACAATCATTCCTCTTTTTCTCCCCTAGCTCTCTTCCCCTGGTTAGCACCCCACTCTCTGCTGTCACCTCCCCCTTACTGTCCTCATCCATAGGTGTACGACTTTTGTCCAGTCTCTTCCCACATCTCCCACACTCCTTTCCCCCTGAGAATTGTCAGTCCATTCCCTTTCTATGTCCCTGATATTCACCAGTTTATTCTGTTCATCAGATTTTTTTTATTCACTTGATTTTTTTAGTTTCACTTGTTGATAGATATGTATTTGTTATTCATAATTTTTCTCTTTACCTTTTTCTTCTTCTTCCTCTTCTTAAAGAATACCTTTCAGCATTTCATATAGTACTGCTTTGATGTTGATTAACTCCTTTACCTTTTTCTTATCGGTGAAGCTTTTTATCAGACCTTCAATTCTGAATGATAGCTTTGCTGGTTAGAGTAATCTTGGTTGTAGGTTCTTGCTATTCATCACGTTGAATATTTCTTGCCACTTCTGTCTGGGCTGCATAATTTCTGTTGAGAAATCAGCTGACAATCCTATAGGTGCTCCCTTGTAGGTAATTAACTGTTTTTCTCTTGCTGCTTTTACTATTCTCTCTTTGTCTTTTGCTCTTGGCATTTTAATTATGATGTGTCTTGGAGTGGTCCTCTTTGAATTCCCTTTGTTTGAGGTTCTGTGCACTTCCTGGACTTATAAGTCTACTATTTTCACCAGATGGGGGAAGTTCTCAGTCATTATTTCTTCAAATAGGTTTTAATATCTTGCTCTCTCTCTTCTTCTGGTACCCCAATAATTTGGATGTTGGTACACTTGTGGTTGTCCCAGAGTCTCCTTACACTATCTTCAAATTTTTGGATTCTTTTTGCCTTTTGCTTGGTTGAGTGTTTTTGTTTCTTTGTATTTCAAATCTTTGACTTGATTCTTGCGTTCCTCTAGTCTGCTGTTAGGTCTCTGTATAATATTTTTATTTTAGTCAATGTATGCTTAATTTCTAGTTAATCCTTTTTCATATCCTCGAGGGTCTCACTAAATTTATTGGTCTTCTCTAGGACATTCTTTAAAAACCTTATAACCATGGTTTTGAATTCTATATCCAGTCGTTTGCTTTCCTCCATTTCTTTCGTTTGTGATCTGTTTCTTTGTCTCCACATTTCGCTGCTTCCCTGAGTTGGTAGAGTAGCTTTGTGTGATAGGTGTCCTAGAGTGCCCAGTGGCTCAGCCTCCCCAGTTACCTGAGGTGGACACTCTTGGTGCACCACTTTGTGGACTGTGTGCACAGTCTTGTTGTCGTTAAGTCTTGATTGTTGTTGGTATCATTGGGAGGAATTGACCTCCAGACCAATTGGCTGTGAGGATCAGCTGTGTCTACGCTGGGAGATCTTCTATGCTGGAAACACCCTTATGAGACAAGACTTGCAAAATTGCAAAAGCCTTTGTGCTTAGCTTGGATGGGGCAGAGTCTCAGGATTGCACAGACAGACTTGGTTTCCCATCAGCCCTGACCTATGAGGCCCCTGAGTCTCAGTGTCCCTAAGTAATTGCTGCAATCACCTCTGAGAGAAAGCTGCTCTCGAGTTTTGTCCCCTGCCAGACAGTACAGTTTCTTTGCAAATGAATCTGGGCTCCCAGAGTCTTGCCTGGAACTGGAGTTCAGTGCAGTCGGGAGCTTCCATCTCCCTCCCACTTGAGAAAACCAGCCACACACTCAGCAGTCAGTCCTCTCTGTGCGCGTGTGCCTCCAGACCTCTGCCTTCTGCAGTTCCCTTGAGTCTCAGTGGGCTTTCTCTCTCACTCTCTTTTTTTTTTGGGTAAATTTTTTAAATTAAATTTTTATTATTCAGATTATTACATTTGTTTCTCTTTTTTCCCCTCATAGCTGCCCTCCACCCAACTCCCACCCTTCCCTCTGCCCTTACCTCCCTCCCATTGTCCTCATCCATAGGTGTGTGATTTTTGTCCAGTCTCTCCCTGTACACCCTTCACCCCTTTTTCAATTAATTCATTTTTCTGGCAATTCCTCTTTTTCTTTCCTTTGGGGGTTGTTCTACTGTCTCCCCATTTTTGCTCTCACCAAAGGATCTAGGTGTTGAGTCGTGCGGGTCCTGTGGCTGCAGCAGTGGCTTGGTGGCAGGTCGTGTGTTCAGGGGTGGTGGCTGTTCCTCAGGTGGTCTTGGGAAGCATCTGCTCCTGAAGTGGCTGTGAGTGGTGGCCACTCCTCAAGCAGTCACAGTGTAGCCACTCCTAATGTGGTCAAGGGTGACAGCTGCTCATGTGGCGGCCACTCCTCATGCGGTTGTGGAGTGGCTGCTCCTGAAGAGGGCAGCAGAGCAGCTGTTCTTTGTGTGGTCTTGGGGAGGCTTCGTCTCACATGGTCATGGGTGATGGTGCTCCTAGGAGGTGGGGAGGTTGGTTATAGGGTGGCTGCTTCTTGTGCAGTTGACGGTGCTGGCTGCTCCTCCAGCAGTCACAGGCAGTCGTGCTGTGTAAGGCTTGGCTGTTCACATGCATGCCTGTTCTATTATTTTATATTAAGGATTACTCATTTATTTCAGCCCTTTGTATTGAGCATGTTTCTGTAAAAATAAACTGTTTTTATGAAAATAAAACTGTTTTTATGAAGCTTTTGGGTTGTGTGTGTGTTTGTGTGTGTGTGTGTGTGTGGCCTACATAAACTTAAACCTTGTTTATTTGGCCCAAGTTAGCATTTGAGTTTGTTGTGTTTGATGTACATGGAACAGACCCATAGATCTCATTGAGGAGAGGTATGGGGGGTAGTGTCTAGAAGAGATTTGCTAAAGAGCATATATGAATAGCCTATGGACACAGACAACAATGTGGTGAAGGCCAGGGTGGAGTGGCAGTGGCTGAGTGGAGGGAGCAAGATAGGGACAACTGGGGGATATCTGGAATAGTGACAATAATAAAAAAATTAAAATGTTGCAATAGTTGATATAATAATTCTACTTCTATAAATTGGTTCTAAGGAGAAATCAGAGATGTAGGCAAAGAATTAGGCAGGAATGTAACACATTTTCTAGTAATAAAAGAGAAACTTAGATGCCTAAAAATAAATGATTAGTTATGTCAAAACTAGTGCATCCTGCTCAGCCAGTTGCTCAGTGGTTGAGTGTCAACCTATGAAACAGGAGGTCACAGTTCAATTCCAGATCAGGCTTGATCCTGAGTAGGGGCGGCTGCAGGAGGAAGCCAATCAATGACTCTCATCATTGATGTTTCTATCTCTCCCTCTTCCTTCCTATCTGAAATTGATCATAACATATTTTTTAAAAAGGTATATCCATAAGAATAAATGATAGCTGTTTCAAATAACTTTTATAAAAGATAAACTTATGTGAAAATATTGTTAAAAGGGGTAAAAAAATACTTTATATACTATAAGTTCTTTCAACTCTTTCTCACACATCCACCTACACTTCCCCCACCCATACACAAACCTAACCCACACCCATACAGTAAATCTGTCTTAATAGATCTTCACTTCACTGAGCTCACTAGTTCGATGAACTGATTCTCTGTATTTCTTCTGTAAATGAAGAAGCTGGGGTACTTGGAAAGGTAGTGGTAAATCAGATTCTCAATGGCATGCTTACCAAGAGCCCATTATTTATTATCCTCTTAATACTCTGTCAAAATCTATTTGATAATATATCATTGAGGATTTCTGCTTCAGTATTTAAAAGTATGCTTGACTCATTTGTGTGTGTGTGTGTGTGTGTGTGTGTGTGTGTGTGTGTGTGTGATTTGTTGTAAAGGTTAAAGTTAGCCTTGTGAAAGGGACTTAGAAACATTGTTTACTATATTCTGATTGTATAGCCTGAGAATACTGTTTGTTAATGGCCCAGTACAATTTGTCTTACATACTGTCTTAACCTAGATTTTTGTTGTTGTTTTTTTTAGGGTAAACTATTGACTATTTTATTTTACTAGAAAAATATAACATTCTTTGTTTACTTTTAAAATAATTATACAATTCTGTGCATTGTCCTATACTTGTCAGCAAAAGCGATTTTAACTTCTAATAAAAATATGTATTTTAAACAAGCAAAAACAAGTAAATGGCAAAAAAAAAAAAAAGTACTGGGTGATGTGTTAAATTAAGATTTCTAAAGATTTACCCCTCCCCCATCGGAAAGCAGTTCCACCCCCTGGTGACGCCATCACCAGGCTCTCCCTGGGCCCCTCCCCGCTGTGTCTTCCCAGCGGGTCCCTTAGGAGTCCCCGCTAGTCTCGGGGCCCAGGCAGGGCTGTGCCTGGCTCTGGTGGAGGCGGCGGGCCTGGCAGGGCCTGCGGCTTCTGGCAGATGCTGAAGGTGCCACGTTGGTCGTGGGTCCTGCCAGGCAGCAGAGCAACCCTCCCCTCGGGCCAAGCATCCCTGAGCTCGCTCCTGGAGCTTGGCCGCAGTGAGCAGGCTGCAGTCCGGCTCTGCATTCTGCAGCCAGTGGTATAAGCCACTCTTTGGGGTGCTTATATACCTCTTTTGATTCTGGGGACCGTGTGTGTGTTTCAGCACAACTGAGGGATACGAGTAATTGGAAGCAATTTATCCCTTTGCAGAGGCAAACGGGCACAAGTGGGACATATAAGTGGATTCTAATTCAAGCTCACCTGCAACATTTTTGTGTTTAAATTCATTTAAAACGTGGAAAACATCTACTTCTTTTTAAAATATGTTTTCATTGATTTTTTTAGAAAGAACGAGAGGGAAGGAGAGGGATCTAGAGAGAAACATCTTGACCAGCTGCCTCCTGCAGGCCTCCTACTGAGGATCAAACCCTCAATCCGGGCTGGAAACTGGTAAATGTTTTTTGAGAACCCATGAAATCACTGATTGACATCAGGAAACAGTGAACAGTGTTTAACCCAACTTGGGAAATACTGCTGAAGAACAGTACACTGTAGAGCAGTGTTTGTAACCATACTTAGCTCAAGGGGACTAGGAAAGAAGGGTGCATGTGGGGATTGCTCTGATGTGCACAAAGGCTAACCGTAGGAGAGTAGTTTAGAGTTCTTTAGTTTGGAGAGTTATTTTAGTTAGGTGGGATTTAATTAATGAACTTGCCTTTTCTACTTTGCCTGAAATTGGGGCTGTTTGGGAGAGAAATGGGGTGTAATTTCCACAGGATGTTCAGAGCGGAGGAGACCTGTTGAATTACTTGAAATATGAAAGCGGGTCCATCATCTGATTATAATGAGGTGGGGAGGCTGGATCTAGGAATGATATTCTGCATAGAAGCTTGTGTGACCTCAATGGACTTTTCAGACGCGGAGGAGGGGGTGGGGATGCTTCTACCCAGCCTGAGAAGGTATTTATGAGGGTCAAGGGATATTTGGTGTGTTTTTGGTTTGTTTGTTTGTCTGTTTGTTTTTTAATAGGAAGCTTGTGAGTGAAGTCAATTGCCAGTCTTGTCCAGGGATTTGGCCCCTTGCCTGATTAGTTGGGAAAGAAGGTCTAATGTAATCTGTATTTAGGGACATACTGAGTAACAAGTAGATCAACTTTTGGTGATAATCTTGCAGTAGGAAGGTTAGGCTAGGATATGTGATGAGGGGCTTTAGGAGTTGTAAATGTATCCTATAGGTAGAGAATTGTGAATAGCTGGTAAGATATCATGGGTCTGTCTCTGAGGAAGATATATTTTCCCTGAAATTTTGACCCAAGAGCTCTTGTATAGCCCCAAGAGCTGTTAGGGCCTGAAGTTCCTCTGGAGTATATTTGGGTGTTTTATGGGGTATAGCTAAGAGTTGGCGAGACAGAGGCTTCCTCTGAGCAGCTGCCTTGGACTCTTGCTATGCTTTGTTTTTTCCCTTTACTTTGAGATAATTCCTGACTCGGAATCATTTGCAGTGTATGACTTTAAAGAAGGCTAGAAAAAGGGAGAGAAGTTCCTAAATAACAAGCAGGAAGACCTGTTGATGCTTTCAATGATAGTATCAAGGACTGTGAATGAGCAGTGATAATAAATAAAGTCTAGGCTCAAGCAACAGGAAAGAGCTTGTGGGGGGCTACTTTAGCTTGCTAGGAGAGAAAGGGTCTCTTCAGATGTGAGAGGTGAGCAGGTCCAGACTCAACTGGACAACACAAACTTTCTACCCATTTACAAATAATTCACTCTTACTTTCTAGAAAATATACATTAAACAAAGTACAAGAGACCTTCTGTAATATACACTAATAGCAGATGAATTAAAACGTGTCTAGCAGTTAATGATTCAGTATTTCATGCTATTTTAAAATATTTAGATGTTTATCATCTAACCCAGCAATGCTGCAAAGCCTTTAAGTTACCAAAAACTTTGGAAAACTATGTGTAGGCATACTGTTAGAAATAAGGTGAGCTCCCCAAGTCAGGGCTTCTGGTAGAATACAAAACACTCAGGAGCCAGGCAGCAAGGCAAACATATTTACTTCTACATAGAAGGGTGCACACGCATGGTCTGGAAGGACATGCACACCAAGCAGGCAGTCTTTTCAGCTTTATAATCCCTTATGCACATGACCAGTCCTTTGCTCTCGATTGGAGCTCAGGCGCACGGTCTTTCTTGATTGGCTAATTCAAAGGGAGGGATTGGCCTTGGCTGTTTTAAAGATGACAGCCCCCAGGGGCCAACATGGCTGCTGCCAATTCATTCAGTCCAAAATGACAGCTGTCTAAACTGTTCTTTGACAGAACAAGGACTTGTTTATTCTCACAATTCTCCCCTTTTCTTCAGTTAAACTTTTCTTCAAACTCAGCTGACATTCACTGACTTTCATGCTCTGCCGTGTCTAGGAGACTAATTTGCTGTTTGGTCAATGAGGTTTCAATTAACCCTTGGATAAGACATGGGGTGATATAACATCCCATCTCTGTAACTTTTAATCCAAGGAATGAAGTGGACACTGTCACTCCTTCCACTTTCCAACCATCGCTCTGGTGCATAAGAGAAAGGATCCTCGGTCCCAGGCTCCAGCTCACTTGTCACCAAAGCTGACATTGCCTTAGGCTCAGTTGACAGTCCATCCCTGTGTTGTCAGGGATGAATGTACAGCACTGGCCCCAATATTACATATCTTTTTCCTTCTTCTGCCTGTTCTCCCAGGGCACCCTGATGCTGGGATCTAGCTGTTCTCTATCCCTTTAACTGCATTTTGAGTGTAGTTAGGAAGCCTTTGCTGGTTCTAGAAAATATAACTAATCCACCACATTCTTGTTCACAGTGGGCCACCAGCACAGGACAGACTCAAATCCTGCAGCAATATGATTTCTAGCCTTAAACTCCTTGGCACTCCTCCTGGAATCCCAATGTGTGTATATGGGAATCAAAGGAAACCCCTAGACTCTCCTTCCTCTTCCTAATCTGTCTGTCCATTGAAAAGGGTTTACGATATGCCAGCATGAAAGGGATAGCCAATTGTATCAGAGTGCAAGGTGCATTCCATTTGTTGGGCAAGGCCACAAGTCAGTGTCCCCCATGACAACACCAGACATCAGCACGGGGTACCGACAGTGCAGCACTATGGGCTTCTGAGGATACTCAGCCATTTACACATTGGGATACATTCCTCATAAAATCTGAGCACGGTTCCCCTCCTTGAGAGGCAGGAGGTATAGTTTACTTCTGAGGACAGGCTGGATTGTTGTCCTAGCTCTTTACCTCTGTTGAATGGGAACAACAGGTTGAGTATTACAGGAAGCATTTTCCTAGGATGTTTCATCCTGGTACATGGCAAGCACATATTCTATCCTGTTACTGTCTGAAGTCGAACTGAATGGGAATGGGACCATGTGGGGTTCTAGCCTTCCTGCCACACACGTGTAACAGTCGCTTTTATTCAGGGTTTGTACACAATATTTAATCCATTCCACCCAGGCATTTGTTCCCTATATCCTACTTGTATTTGCATGGTGGTGGCAGTGGCCTAGGGGATCTTGTCCTGTGACATCTACTCTTCAATCTAGTCCTAGCCAATCTTTTGACTTAAAGGCTGAAATATCCAAGTCATTCAAGTTATCTATAACCAATAACTGGGTAAGCATGATCCAGATGCTACACATTTCTCCAGCCCACATTGTAAGCCCCTGCAATTTTCCAGATTCCTTAAGCAAATAGAGCTCATTACATGATGATTATTAAGACACTCACAGTTTTTAGCATCACTTTCAAGGGGGATATGTCCTGGTATGAGATGTGTCCACCCTTAACTCATGTGTGATGGGTCCAACCTCGCTCTGCAGTCCGAACAGAAGTCTGTAGTAAGCAAGACAGGTAAGGTCCTTCCCAGGAGGGTCCCAACTTGCTTCCCTTCCAAATCTTGATTAGAACAAATGTAGTCTTCCGGTCAATGGTGATAAACTGGAAACTCAAGAGGGCCTTGGGTCAGAAGGCCTTCTAACCGAAGAGAGATTAAAGTAGAAGAGATACCCAGTACACAGTTCTTTAGAAATTGGTCTCTAGTTTCTATTGTAAGAAGATTTTAAGGCATTCCAGGGCCTATTGGAATCAGCTACAGTCAAGTCTAGGTAAAAAAAAATTTTCTTAAAATTCAAACCCTAGGAAGGTTGTCAAATTTGATTTTATCAAAAGAGTATATATTAAAGTGTATTAGACAGGAACATAGGCCAGCAAACTTCAGTTCCTATGATTAAAAGATGATCTTTTTATTAAATACCCAATAAATGTAAAATTATTTTACTAGAAAAGAACTAACCAAAATAAGGCTTATTTTCTAACTTCATTTGTCCTTGGGTGTAGACAACAAATGACACTAATTGAATTTCTCCCATCAGTCTTTCTGAGTATTTGGTATAAGTTATTTACCCTCTGTTTAGGAAGGAAAAATGCAAATCATTGACTCTTAAGTGTCCTTGGTTTAGGGAAGACAGAACTTTCTAGATGGTTGCAAATTGCTGTTTTAATATTTCAGTTTCCCTGCTCTGTCCTGGCTTATGGACCTGTATCATTTAATAAATTTTCTTTTAACATTTCTTTTTTTTATAAACTTCTTATAATTTCCACAGACACTCTTACAACTTTCAAAAACATTTTTACAATTCCCAGAAATAACTACCTTTAGAAACCACCTTCTTTTTTTTCCAAAATGCATAACCATGCCTCAGTCCTTCCATTAAGCATCTCCATTCCGATATTCCTTCTTTCTGTCACACCATCAGCAATTTGTACAGATTTCTTTTTTTCTGTATTAGAATTCTTCATTCTTAGAAACCTTAATTTTTTTCAACAACTTGCCAAAAAGTAAACAACCAGGGTTTCTTAGATTAACATTTATCAATACACATTTTGTAGTTATTCTAAAATATATTAATTAAATTTAAAGCAGTTTTAATATTCTCCCAACTTAATTTGAACTTTTAACTCTTAGAAGCCTCAAATTTTAGATGGCAACTTATAAACTTAGATTTCTCAGGTTAGTAATACATTTATATTTTAAGGGTATATCTTAAAGTACAGGACATATTTAATTAATGGATTCATATCTACCTCCTAGATTCTTCATATGAGACAAACTTATATTAATGTTTCATTAAAAAATACCTAGATATTTAATAAATGTTATATTTAATTCAGCAAACTCCAAAGTTTTAAGTTACCAAAGACTTTGGAAAATTAAGTATAAACTGCTACATTCTTCCTTAAAAACACATCATCTAAGGTTAGTGCTGCCGCTTCTGTTTCTGGCCCTCCAGGCCAGCCCTTGCTTAGACTGCTTTCTTGAGATGACAGGTCAACTATTGGTGACAAGATGTAATTTATAATATTTCTTGGCCCAACAAGTCCTTAGGGTCTGGTCCAGAGTACTTTCTCATTTGATGTTTTAGTCTTGGTAAATTCAGAAGACCCTTCTTTGCCTTGTTGAATATTAAAGCTTTTATTTAGGTTGTGAGACCAGGAACTGCTTTCCTAATTCCTTTACTGGTTAGCTCCCTAAGGTCTATCAGGTGCCCTCTATGGTCCATGTTGTTAAGTTCCCACGGAGGCTCCCAGGTTTGGAAATTTTACATCTGCTGGAAGCACACCAGGGCCAGCCATGAGCTCCCTTTCCCAGATAGCCACAACTGACTTCAAATCACTGCTCTCTCTTCTCCTGAGAATAGGATTCCCAAAATGGACATTAATTCGGTCCACATATATACTTATGGGCCTAGAAATTTATGTAATTGGCCAGCTACAACTATGTGGGTTTTCCAGTATAGGCTTTTACTCATTATTATTATTATTTTATTTATTTATTTGTTTGTTTGTTTGTTTGTTTGTTTGTTTATTACTGCTCCAACTTCTTTTGCAGTCTAGAAAAGCTGGTTTCTGGTGGCCAAAGAGCCAGTTGGAGCCTGAGGGGGAGGCTGGGATTGTAAATGATAATCTTGGATGTTTCCTCGCATTGTTTCTGGTGGCATAGGGAGTGGGGGATGCAACTCAAGGGATCCCATTTGTCTGTCCACCCTTGTCTTCTCTTCTTTTACTAATGAGGATAACTCAAAGATAAAGTATCATTTTATTTTAATTATGCTGTTAACTATGATTGCCCTTTCTGTTCAAAGAAAGGACACAGTAATCTGGCTGGGAATCCTATGCCTCCAGGACCACCCTTGCAGTGCAGTACATCCTCATTCAATAACTTCGAATTCTCTTGCTGCTGTGCCCCTAAGGTCAGCCTTAGTTTCTCACCTCAGCTGGCCTGTGTGTGTGTTTGTGATGACACAAGCAGGCTACGGCTACCCACGTCCTGTCCTGGTGCCCCATTCTGGTTCCTTTCCTGTCCCATCCCAGTTAATACCAATGCTGACAACTGGATGTTAATGTATATGATGCTGGGTGGGGTTTTGCAAATTTCTCCACCCTTCCCATTTCAGCAAGCACCCAAGTACTGTACTGCCATACATTCTGCCCCTTGGAAACCTCCATGTTTTTTTTTTCTTTCTTTCCCCTTTCACTTTGCTTCAGGTGACAAAGATAATGGTTTGTTAACCACAAGCAGTTATCTTCCTTTGTTTTAAACTACCTTGGATTGAAACCTTTACAAATGTTACACTCTAAATTAACCTAAGACATACAGTGGTACTTTGAGATACGAGTGCCCTAACATATGAGATTTTTGAGATACGAGCTGTTGAGTGAGCGATTTTTGCTTTGAAATATGAGCAACATTTGAGATAGGAGTAATCGAGGGAATCGGCCAGTTGCACACGACCCACCAGTTTACCGAAACTCGAGCATCTCATAGTTTCCCACGCCTCAAGGTTACGGAACAAATTAAACTCATATCTCGAAGTACCACTGTATAGACAGAAATTTCACTAGCTAAGTAAACAAATTAAACAAATTAAAAAACAACAATAACAAAAAACAGACATAAAACATCAACATAGACTCTCATACAGCTGCGCACAACATTAAAAGTTTACACCAAGAGCAATATGTCTCTGTCCCTGGTTCCAGAATTTGCTTCCCCAGAACCTCAGCATTCTCCAAATGGACTGTTTCAGGGAAATGTATTCCCTAGGCCTAGAATTTTTGTTTCCCAACCTCTGCAGGTCCCTTGTGACTATGCACTCAATCCCCCATGTTGAAGGTTTCTTATACACCCGAGATCTGTTTCATCCCTTTCTGGCCACTTCCCTCACAGGAAAACGGAACCACAAATCAGATCTCTGCACTTGCTTTAAGTACAAGACACACCCCAGTCACATATGCTGAGTACACCCAATCACCAAAGTAGTACTCAGTCCATTTCCTACTTTGGCTCATGCATGAGGTCACCTGATTGCCACGGGTCTTGCTTGGGCCCTTCCTGCATTGCTGGTTGACTCTCAGTCTCGAGCTCATAGTCGCCCCAGGGGTAATGGCTATCCCTCCTCACGAAGGCTGCTGAAACTTGGCAGTGGGGTGCACCACCTCAGGAGAGGAGTCATTTACCCTGTGATGATATATGGTATCCTGGATGCACTCCCAAATTTGTTAAAAATAAGGCAAACCCCCCATCGCCAAGTCAGGGGTTCTGGTAGAATACAAAACACTAAGGAGCCAGGCAGCAAGGCAAACATATTTACTTCTACATAGAAGAGTGCACACACATGGTCTGGAAGGGCATGCATACCAAAGAGTCAGTCTACTCGCTTTATAATCCCTTATGCACATGACTTGTCCTTTGCTCTTGATTGGAGCTCAGGCACACAGTGTTTCATGATTGGCTAATTCAAAGGGAAGTGTTGGCCTCTGCTATTTCAAGATGGCAGCCCCCAGGGGAACTGCAAGCCATGTGGCCAACATGGCTGCTGCCAATTCATGCAGTCCAAAATGGCAGCTGTCTAAACTATTCTTTGACAGGAAAAAAAAATGACTTTTTTATTCTCACAATATGAGGCTGGAGAAAAGGCTTGGGGAGGAGGGAGCAGCCCCTGCAGTCTGTTCCCAGGCCTCAAGCTGTTGGGATTTAGAACTGCCACATTTTTCCTTAGAGATAATATGCTAAGGTTTTGCTGATAATTAATTCAGCTTCTGATAGTAGCCAGGCTGTTAAGTGAGCATTCATAATTTTGCAGTAGAGTTGATCTTTGGGAAGGTGAGGGATGAGTGATAAGGCATTGAAGTGAGAGCAGTTTTCAGATCATTAAAGGATCTAGTGGCTCAGTGAGATGGTCCCTTTGCCATGTCATTTCATAGAGGAGCTTTGTAAGAAGACTGAAGTTGGGATCTCAGAGGCAAAAGTACCCAGCAAGCTTGTGAAAGGAGAATATTTCTTGTCCAGAGGATTCGACAGTTATGGAGATAAGGCATTTATTTTCTAAGGCAGCAGTTCTCAACCTGTGGGTCGAATGACCCTTTCACAGGGGTTGCCTAAGACTATTGGAAAACACCAATTTCCCATGGTCTTAGGAACCAACAGACCGCTCCTCGGTGTAGCAAAATGTAGCAATGTAGTTTACTATTGTTATATTAAGACTGTTACCCATGCTACACCACGATTCAAGACAAAAATTTCATTTATTTGTAATTAGAAATAAATATTTCACAATATATAATTACATATTGTTTTTGTGATTAATCACTATGCTTTAATTGTGTTAAATTTGTAACAATGAAAATACATCCTGCATATCAGATATTTACATTACAGTTCATAATAGTAGCAAATTATAGTTATGAAGTAGCAACGGAAATAATTTTATGGTTGGGGGGTCACCATCACATGAGGAGCTGTCTTAAAGGGTCACAGCATTAGGAAGGCTGAGAACCATTGGTCTAAGGAATGGTGCAGCTTAGTGAGATGAGAGGGAAACCTAGGTAGGTGACTGTCATTTGGGACAACTGGGTTTTATGAGGGGATGTGTGGTAGCCCTGGTCAGGCACCAAGGTAGAACAAGAAAAGAGTACATGGAAAAGAATACAAGAAAAGAGTATTTAGTAAGATGCAGTGCAGAAGTGGCTAATGGCTGTGAGACTAATTCATCAACCTCATACTAGAGACTGAGGCGGGGCAAGGGTCCCAGTAAATTCAGGTAGGGCAGAATAATTGGCCCCAGTTTCAATTAAAATTGAGATTGACCTGATTGGTTTGGCTCAGTGGATAGAGGATCAGCCTGCGGACTGAAGTGTCCCAGGTCTGATTCCAGTCAAGGGTATGTACCTTGGTTGCGGGCACATCCCCAGGATATGCAGGAGGCAGCTGATAGATGTTTCTCTCTCATCGATGTTTCTAACTCTCTATTCCTCTCCCTTCCTCTTTGTAAAAAAAAATCAATAAAATGTATTTTAACATATAAAATAAAGTTGAGATTGACTTACCTGCCGCCACATTATCACCCAAGTCTCTATCTTGGTGCTGTAAGTCTGTGGGGCCTTGTTGGGACTTCAGTCTTCAGTGGCCAGCCCTAGGAGGTCTGAGAACTCCAAACCAGATCCAGAGGGTGACCTTGCTGGGCTGGCTGATGTTCGACCTGAAGGGGGCCAGACTGCAGTCTGATTTCCAGTAGCATTCCCTTTTGCACAAGGGCAGGGTCCAGGTGGGTGTCTCAGGTTTGAGCAGGACTTGGTCCAGTGTTGTATTTGAAGCTTGGGTCCAGAAGAGGTTTAGCCCCTAACTTAACCCTCAGTTGGAGGACTGGCACATCATTTGGAGTTCATGAGAGTGGTGACTAGGAGCTAAAGACATTCATCTAGGCCTCAACCTTGGCCTGCTCTCACCTTGGTTTTTTGATTTAGGTCTCCTTGTTTCTATTATTAAAGACTTTAAAGGCCAGGTTAACGGGGTCTTTTTGAGGTGTTTGTGGATCTGTTTCTACTTCTTGAAGTTTATGGTGTATGTTGGAGACTAATTGGAATAAAAAATAGGTGTTCAGAAGAATGGATCCCTCTGGGGAGATTGGTTCTAAGGTGGTAAATTTATGTAAGGCCTCTGTGCAGTGGGAAAGGAGGATAGCTGGGTTTTCATCAGGGCCTTGGGTGATTTCATTAAGTTTGTCATAATTGACCACCTCATGGGCTGCCTCTTTGAGTCCGTCAATGGGACAGGCTACAGAGCCAGCACTTTGGAGAATTGACCTGACAGCCTCAACTTGGGACAGTTCTGGGGACTGTGTTAGCACCACCAGGGTTGACCACTGAGTCCTGTCTATGGAGGGCATGGCATGGTCCTGAGCTGCTAGTCAGACATGCTCCTTCTCCTCTAGGGTGAGAGAGGATGACAAGATGATTTAGATGTTGTGCCAGATCAGGTCATAGGACTGGGTCAGGTAGTTAAATTCTTTAGTAAAGGTGGTGGGGTCACTGGAAAGAGACTGGAGATGTCTCTCAAACTGTGTAAGATCAGACATGGAAAATGGGGTGTGTACCCTGACAATACCCTCCTTTCCTGCTCCCTCCCTCAGGGTAGAAGCAGGAGCTCGAGTTCTTGGGATTTGGGCTTTCGGGTCTGGGGGAGAAAGTGGGAATCTACTGCAGGTGAGGGAAAGGGTGTGTAAGGGGATGGAGGTCAGTGGTCTGCTGAGTCAAAAGTAGATTTAGAATCAGGAGTGTTAGGAATATGATGTTTTGTGAAAAGGAGAAAGATCTGATGGATAGAGCAGGATTGAGAGAGAGGATTGGGACTGAAGGGTGAAAAAAATGTAGGGAATCTCTGACTATTTTCCATGGCACTGATAGCAATTATCTAAATTGTACAAAGCATCAAAATTAAAAGTGCCATTTTTAGGCCATTGAGACTTATCATCTAGTTTATATTGTGGCCAAACAATGTTACAAAATAAAATGAGGTGG
Organism: Lasiurus borealis; assembly: GCA_004026805.1. NCBI lineage: Eukaryota > Metazoa > Chordata > Mammalia > Chiroptera > Vespertilionidae > Lasiurus > Lasiurus borealis. The sequence continues at coordinate 48,645 of PVJN01005725.1, read as the reverse complement.
TTGGGCATGATCTCCCCTGTGAGTGTGCAGAGGAAGTGTGCCATAGCCCACAAGGGAGGAAGGATAAGTGACAAACCACAAATCCAAAGGAGACTGTTTAGAGCAGGCGTTCCCAAACATAAACAAATCATTATGAGAAATGAGGTGACACTCTGGACTTGGTGCCCCTACTCCAGAAGGACTAAAAGCCAAATGACTGAGGAGTCTTCTGGCCTACACCAGGAATTTTGAGACAAGAGACTTTCGAAAAGTCAGTGAGAGAGAATGGGCAGAAGACTCGAAACAAGAGAAATTGTGAAACGTTACTCACCTAGAGAACATTGGCCGGGATGGAGGGACAGCAATGGAGAAGGAGAGGATCCTGACCTGTCATCCTCCTTTACTGGCTCAAGGAGGTCCATAAGAGAGGGAGCCCTAATTGAGGCCTGAAATCGAGTCACCTGAGTAGGATTTGAGGGTAAGCCCAGGTTGAGTTGCCACTGCCTACTGCTCTCTGAGTAGCAAACTTGGGGTGACTGAAGCCAAGGCGATGGCTTCCCATCCCCATAGAATCCTCCTGGATTTGGGCACCAAAAGTTAGGGTCACTGAAGGAGGAATGCATGAGGCCAAAAAAGACTGAAGAATTATGAATTTATTAGGTAATCTGGATACCAGCTGGGCTGAGCCCCAAAATGGCACCAGCACCTAAAGACGGCGAGTCAGAGGTTTTTAAAGGACGCTAGGCAGACTTTTTCAGATTGGAGAATTCTCTGTGCAGGGCTGGATTCTGGGAAACTCTAGAGGGAAAAGATAACAGTCTTAGCAAGTAGAATGTGATGTATGCAAGTAGAACGTCCATTGTGAAATGGCATAAAGTCAGTTCCCCGGAAGGGGGAGAGGGTATTTATTCAATTATTTGATCAGACCTAACAATAGATGGTTGTGAAAAAAAAAAGGAACATTTTTTGAGGTAGGGTTCTAACTTTTCCTAGCAGAAGAAAAGACTAGAAGAAAGAGGACAGTAGTTGTGGACAGGAAGAAGAAGTCCTGTAAATGATAAGGTAACTGGGAAGAGTGTACACTGAAGACTGAGCCCTGAGCTAATACAGGCATCTGGGGGTCACCTGGCCTCTGGGTTGGGCAAGGGTACTGAGCTGCCTGAGCCCATAGATCCTGGCAGCAGTTGCCAGGTTCTAAACAGACTATTTTTGTTCCACAAATTCCTGCAAATGCAGAATTGATTAGGTGTATGGTTTTCTGAAGCTTATTTCAGGGCCTCACACACTTGTGGCCTCTGAAAGAGTGGTGTCCTGGGACTGTCCAGCCACTCTTGTAGCACTTGGACCTGGGTACTTTGAACAGACACTAGGCCAGATTCCTAAAGTCACAACTAGGGCTTCATGAAGTGGGCCTTGTTTCTGGAAACCAGTGTAATGAGTGGGAGGTCCTCCAGGACATGGGATCCAGAATGTGTAAAGGCTTGGAGTGAAGAGAGAGCTGATTCAGGAAATGGCAGGAAGAACATCATTTAAATACACACACACATATATATGAATGGAAGGGAGAAAGAGAGAGACAGAGAAACAGTGATGAGCAAGAAACAAGGATTGTTTGATATCTGCACAATCCCTATTATGGATCCAGCCCACAACCAAGGCATGTGACTTCACCAGTGCATGAGTCTATGCTCAACCAACTGAGACACATCAGCCAGAACTGCAGATTGATCACTTTAATATAGAAAATTATGCTCAGGTTGGTAATGGTAGTAATATCGCAGAAGCGATAGTGTGAGCTTGAGGACTAGCTTTCCTGCTAGAGCCACTCTTTGTGGGAGGTGGTATCACAACACAGCATAGGGATAGAAGTTATCATGTAGAGTGTCGAAGAGAAATAATCATTTTGGAGTTGCCGAAGCCTTTAAAAGATGAGTGGACATGAGATTAAATGGAGGGTGAAGAGTTTTTCAAACAAGATGAGACTAGGGCTGGCACATATTAACATCTCTAACACTCACCAGGATGTTGTTATGACACTTGGTGTGGCCTGTATGGTCTGTTACATCAGTTTGTGGGTTAGCTTAGAGGCTTGAGTGGTTGGTTATCTGTGAGACTCACTGGGCATGGTGCAGAGGGCCATCAGGGTTGGGATTTGAGTGAGAGATGTTGGCAAGCACTCTGTGGACAACACATGCTGAGTAATAAGTAAGAAGCCAAGGAGAGGACTATGAAGATCAGGACTGAGGGAGTGCAGGTGTTAGAGAGGCATGGTAAAGAGTGATGTGCACTTAAAGAGGGAATGTGAATTCATGGTGGCAGGGCATTAACATTGACATACTAGTGTGAGTGAATGAAAAAGGATTCATTTCTGATGATGTCTTTATGATATGATAAGGGAAATTTTAGGGTAATTTCTAACAAGATGGGTTGCTGTGGTATTACATCCAGAGCTTAGGTGCCATATATGTCCCCACCTGCTATTTATTGTTGAGGGCTGACCCAGTAAACAATAGGAATGAGATAGCATACATTAGTGTTGCCTGCATTTGAAAATCTCCACTGGCATGGAAAAAGGATAAGAGAGAAGGTTGAGAGGGAAATGTATTACAGAGGTGGTGAATTGGAATTTAGGAAAAGAAGCTGATTAGGATATACCCTGTCCTTGTTATGGCTTATTTGTGTTACCAATGAAGTTGTGCCTTTGGGAATGAAGCTGTGTAAGACAATTGTTAATCAAAGAACTATGGATAGCAGGCAATGCAAAGTGATGGCCTCAGCAAACTAAAATTGGCCTTGGAAGTGTAATTTGCATTACCATAATTTTTGGTATCTTGGAGGGATAATTTGGATGACAACATGGGTACTGCCTGACAAAACCACTGTCAAATCTATTACATTTCCTTTATGTGCAGTATCCCTTCCTACCCTATGTTTCTGACACCGACTGTTTTTGAAAAGGTGCAGTGTGACTCACATTTGAGGCCAAGAGCACAGGTATGGTCTCTCTGTGCATCTGCCTTCATTATTTTGGGAAGACATAGGAAAATAAGGAGAGATTGACTTTAATGGAATGAGAGCCCATCTTCTCTGGTGTGGGGAATAGAAGGAGCAGATGGATGTACAGGGTGGGGAGTATGACAAGCTTGGCATCTCAAGAGAGAATATTATCATGGGATATACTGTCCCCATTATGACAGGATATGAACTTTCAGGATGTGGCCATTGCCTTCTCTATGGAGGAGTGGTGTCTCCTTGATGAGTCTCAAAGGCGTCTGTACAGGGATATGATTCTAAAAGTGTTTGCACTTGAATCATTCATAGCTAAGATCTTCACATCTCTCCTAGTGTTCTGAAGTGATGCCCACTCTTTATTTATTCTTTAGACATAGCGCTCTCTTTCTCCCTCTCCCTCTCTCTCTCTCTCAAAGCCAGATCATATGATCTGCTAATTTCCCTCACTGTCTTGTCATGTTGGCTGTGGCTGCCAGTGCTGAGCTCTGCATAAAGTCATGAACAATAGTCTACATAAGCCTCCTTAACACCAGTTGCATCAGAAACTGCAGGAAGTATCTAGGTGTCAGCAGTCTTACAGACAGCTTAATGCATCCCACCTGCTCTTCCTTTCCCAAGGATGTTGACTACATCCAGATCATGGCTTCCCCTTCTTCACCTTTCCTGTAGATAAGGACCTTGGTGAATGCCTGTGCCAGATATCATCTATCTATACATGAACCAGAGGCTGTTCTTGTAAGACGCTCCTTCAATTGTTGTTTGTAATATCTTCTCTGAATACTATTGCAAGCCAAATTGTTATGGGCAAGTGATGATTTGTTCACCTCTGTTGTCTTTCATTGATACTCAGAATATTTAGTTTGTACATATTTCTGGAGAAAGAGGTGCAGGGAGAACCCTGGGTTTCTCCAGGTTGAACATACAAGATGGTCTCAGAAGATGCCTGGAAGTGTGGTGTGGCAACGGAGGAAGGTCTGACATAAGAATGGTGTTCAGATTGTACCAGGAACTTGCTCCTGTCTAACGGTTTAGGTTCCAATGGCCTTACCTCTGTATATTTCCTTTTCCATACTTGACACTTTACTATCTTGTCAATTTATCAGTGACTTCCTAGCTTTGTCTATCTTCACCTTTGTGTCCTTTTTACATCACCTATTCCTCTGCACACCTCTTTCTTAAATATATTACAACATGGACCTATGCAAGTGTTATGAGGAGAACATACATGCTTAAATACCCCTCAAACACCAGGTACTTGTGTATTGAATTTTACTTTGAATGAGATGTAACTAACCTTCTGCACAGCTTGCCCATGTCACTGGCAGAAAATATCTACTGAATGCTGTTAGCAGCAGAATGAGCTGGACATTCCGCTTCTCTTCCACGTGATGCTTGCCATGTTTTTGCTCTATTTCTGTTGAAGTCTTCCTTGTTTTGTGATTTTCAGTGGTCAAGAATTTCACAGTGGCCTCTTATTAATCCATCTTTCAGGTCTTTCATTATCAGCCAATTGTATGAAACCAATGTAGCAATGTGCAACACACTTTTATAATGGGACTTCCCCTTGTCACCAGACTCAACATCTCCTCATCATTTCTCTGTTTTTCAGTTGTTGGCATAAAATGGATGATGTGGAAGCCTATTCAGAGCACAGTGTATCTGTAGAAGATTCTCAGGTCAGGGCTTCCAAGCCAGTTACAGTCACCCAGGGAACCCATCTGTGTAAGCCATGTTTCTCAGTGTTAAAAGATACTTTGCACCTGACTGAGTTACAAGTGATATACTTTGAAAAGAATGTGTTCTTAAGTGATGCATGTGTGAGAGACTTGTGTTTCAGTGCAAACCCTCACCAGCAACAGAAGGATCCAGTGGTGAGAAGCCCTGAAACAAATATATGGAGAGTGACTCACTTGTTGCTTCTATTTATCTGGGGTGCCTGCAGCTAGTACGGAAGTTGGGGAAGAGTCTCCAGCCATCTCAGGGCTTCTCCAGTACCAGGCTACTGTTAATACTGAGGAGTCACACATTAACAATGAGATTTCACAGGAATTTCTCAGTGGAAAAAGATATCACCAGTGGGTTTAATGTGAAACATCTGCCAGCCAGAAACAGAAAGTTGTTTACCAGAAAGGTCTCTGCTTTGGAGATATGATTTATGAGTATAATAAATGTGGGAAAGTGTTTAGACAAATTTTTAACCACCTTCAACATGGGAGCGTTCACACTGGAGAAAAGCCCTGTGAGTATACTGATTGTGGGAAGGTCTTCAGTGAAAGCACTGCTCTCATGAAACATAATAGAATTCACATTAGATAAACATGGTATGAGTGTAGTGACTGTGGGAAGTCCTTCAGTCCGAGGTCTGACTTCATTAGACACCACAAAGTTCACACCGGAGAAAATCCATATGAGTGTAATGATTGTGGGAAGTCCTTCAGATATATGTCTAACCTCATTAAGCACCAGTGAGTTAACACTGGAGAAAAGCCCCAGGAGTATACAGAATGTGGAAAATGCTTCAGTGAAAGCAGAATTGTCATTAAATACTAGAGAGTTCTCACTGGAGTTAATCCATATGAGTGTAGTGATTATGGGAAATTCTTCAGTCAAAGTGGTAACCTTACATAACACCACAGAGTTCACACTGGAGAAAAACATTATGAGTATAGTGAATGTGCAAATTCTTTTAAAAAAATATATATTTTATTGATTTTTTTACAGCGAGGAAGGGAGAGGAATAGAGAGCTAGAAACATCAATGAGAGAGACATCAATCAGCCACCTCCTCCACGCCCCGTACTGGGGATGTGGCCACAACCAAGATACATGCCCTTGACTGGAATCAAACCTGGGACCTTTCAGTCTGCAGGCCAATGCTCTATCCACTGAGCCAAACCAGCTTCAGCAAATGTGCAATTTCTTTTAGGCAAAGGGTCACCTTATACACAAAAGAGTTCACATAGGAGAAAAATCATATGAGGGTAATGACTATAGAACTCAAAGGCTAACATGGGCCAAATAAACAAGATTTAAGTGTATATGGGCTGCAAAAACACAAAAGCTTCAATTTTTATAGAAACATAGGTTTATTTCTTTTTTAAAAAAAATATATATTTTACTGATCTTTACAGAGAGGAAGGGAGAGAGACAGAGAGCTAGAAACATCAATGAGAGAGAAACATTGATCAGCTGCCTCCTGCACACCCCCCACTGGGGATGTACCCGTGACCAAAACACACATGATCTTGACCGGAATAAAACCTAGGACCCTTCAGTCCGCAGACCAACATTCTATCCACTGAGCCAAAATGGCTTCAGCAAAATGTAGATTTATTTCTATAGAGACATGCTGAATACAAAGGGCTGAAATAAATGAGTAATTGTTAACATAAAATAATAGAATATTTTAATAAAAATTTAGTATTTTTTCTTGCACATTAACTTACCATACACTGAATAAATGCATGAATTAATAAGTGTAGTGCAAATAAATCTATTTTTCTTGTTCTCTGAAAGCAAAATATTTTCTGTTGTGCAAACCAAACAAGTCATTCTATGACTAATGACATGGCAATCGGCTGCTAAAATATTCATTGCTAGTGTTAATAGAGAGAAATGGTGTGCCTGCCCATAAGGGAAATGAATGTAACACAATTATAGTCATCAGTCCTTAGCAAACATTATAGTTCATTATTAATAATTATGTATAACAGGATATTGTAAAAATTATGTTATGAATTTTTTTATTAAAACATTTTTTACATACCGTTATATTGGCTGAGCCACAAAAATATTGATTGTGGGCTGCAAGTTTGGCATGCTTGCTATAGAAAGTCATTCTGGCATATCTATGCTCTCATTCAACATCAGAGAGTGCACATTGGGATAAAGCCTTTTGAATGTACTGATTGTAGGAAATCTTTTAGCCAAAAATATAACCTTACTAGACATCTGAGAGTTCACACTGGAGAAAAGACTTAAATGTGCAGAGAATTTTATTTGTCTTACTGAGGATAACAACAATTAAATAGAATTGGTGATACACATTTACCTTAATATAAAGCCCTTTAATCAGGACATATACCCTGCTACATTTTTCATAACTTTCAGATACAAGTGAAACTTTAAGGAGGTTCTTGCAGTTGCGATCCTGACCAGGTCATTGATATCACTGTGAGTGCTGTGGCTGGAGTGATTTCACCTCCACCACCTGGCTCACCTGAACAGTGTGAATCAGTCCCAAACCCTGCATACTCACTTGTGCTTGAGAAAATTCTGAATATTCTGAACTCTTGGCAGAATCTTCATTCCTTTCTCTCTGACTAGAAAACAGCCCTGACCCAGGGTTTTCCCAGAACACCCATAGTCAGCTAAGAAGTGGCAACTCAGAGACACTGTGTTTCTCATATTATGCTGTGATGGTTCTATTTCACCAATATGAAATGGCTTGCTGTACATGGCTCTGGTTTATGATATTTTTGTAAAGGTGTTTTGTCTTTTGTATCTTTAATTGTGTTTACTCTATTCACTGCCTGGGATGATTTGCAAGCAGAATTGTAATCTGTCAGCATGTAGATGTGAACACGTATTATGGGGTCAATCAAACCTTCTGTGCTTCTGAAGGAAGAGCATGCTGGTAGAAAATCACTCTTTACCCAAAATGGGCTTATTATTCATTGCTGCCCAAAGCCTTTGTGAGGCCTGGAATCTTGTTTATGAGGTCAATGGTCACCCTGAAGGGAAGGCCTTTTTACTGTGCTTCTGTGAACAAAATGTATTATGTTCTCTGTTCACAGTATGTATTACATAAGTCTCAGCAATGATGAGGGGAACTCCTCCCCACATACTCCAAATGAGCCACGTGCCATGAAATACAAAATTACATGGGTTGCCGACATTTGTTGTAAGACTCTGAGGTTAAACTACTATTGATACCAAAACTCTTTCCATAGTGATAGGAGAGACTGCAGTAAAGTAGGTGAAACATGCCTCATCTGAATGTAAATTCACAAATGATCCTCAGGGTGTGTGGCTTGTGTGGCCTTTGTGAACAGACATTCTCACGACCTCCATAACTATTTCCTGTAGCTGAAGTCATTGGCAGAAAAAATAATTTAATGGTTTTGTGGGTTCCCGTAGTCTATGTAGCATGTTCACCTCAAGGTCATTTCTCATTTTGTCAGAACTCAAAGCTAGAGGAAGGATAATCCTGTAATCAGTCCTAGGATGTGTCTTTTGTAATGGATCAGCATTCCTGTTGATTCCTATGGCACAATCTTCACTGCTTGCCAATATTTGCTATCACTGAGGTAATAATCTTCCTCCCAGGATATACAAACTGACATGCAAGAAAGTGCACTAAAGCCATGAAGCCATCACATGTGAAATAATCTTATCTGTCACTATATACAAGGTGTGGCAAAAGCAGGCTTTCAGTTGTGCATACACAAAACACATCTCTTGTTCTTTTTAAAAAAATATTTTTTAAATACCTTTATTTTATTTTACTTTACTTAGGAAGAGAGAAAGGAAAGATAAACATCCATGAGCTCCATCCCGAACATCCCTTACTAGGAACCCAAGCACTGACCTGAAATTCACCAGGAACCTTTTAGTTCACTGGATGACACCCACCCAACTGAGGCACAAGGTGAAAACATAGTTTATTCTTGTATTTTTATTTGTTAGTTATTATTTTCCATACCAACAACTCTAAACCTACATTCCCACATTCTTCATTTTCCTCCTGCGCTTTGATAATCTTTCTTTCTGACTTTCCCAGTCTTCCATGCAATCATTCATTTTTCATCCTTTACATTAGAATAGTTCATGTTCTTCATAATTTAATATGTGCTATAAGGTGTGTACTTTTTAAGAAACACTGGTTTTCACAATGCTACACAGATGTGTTTTTAAAATATATTTTTTTGGTTTTCAGAGAGGAAGGGAGAGAAAGGGAGAGGGAGAGAGAGATAGAAACATCAATGATGAGAGAGAATCATTGATCAATTGCCTCATGCATGCCCCCTACTGTGGATCAAGGCCTCAACCTGGGCATGTGCCCTTGACTGGAATAGGACCCTTCAGTCTGAGGGCAACACTGTGTCCACTGAGCCAAACCAGTCAAGGCTACACAGATATTTTGAGATTCAACACAGATGCTTATGTGGATATTGAATTTGTTTTATTGCTAAGTAGTATTGCATTCTATGAATAACAGCTTCATCCATTGATCTGTCTATGAAATTGGTTATTTCCATGGTTGGGTTATCTATATATATATAAAAGGCTAAGCAACCATAGCATCCAAAACAGCAGAACTGATGACCAAACAGGCTCTGTGGGTCGACCAGGCTGGCAAGGGTGTTAGTGGGAGACAACAAAATGACTTAACAACAGACTGCATGGGTTGACCAGGCCACCAGAGGGGTTAGTGAGGGATGACCAAACGAATGAGCAGCAGACTGTGTGGGGCTACCAGGCTGGCATGGGGGTTAGTGAGGGGCAACCAAACAACTGAACAGCAAGCTGTGTGGATCAACCAGGTCTGCAGGGGGAACAGTTGGGGGCAACCAGGCTGGCAAGGGGTGGGGTAGTGAGAGGCGACCAGGCCTGCATGGGGGTGGGGGGAAGTTAGAGGAGACAGGCAGGCAGGCAGATGAACAGTTAGGAGCCAGTAGCCCTGAATTGTGAAAGGGATGTTTGATTGCTGGTTTAGGCATGATGTGAGGTGTCCCGGATTGGAGAGGGTGCAGGTTGGGTTGAGGGGACACCCTGCCCCATGCAGAAATTTTGTGCACCAGACCTCTATTCCTATATAATAAGAGAGTAATATGCTCATTATTTCTTATGCCCTGAGTCATAATGTCCTACTGCACATAATGACTGGATCACAGATCTGCAGGAGAGACGGGAGCAAACTACAAGTGGATGGCAGAGAGCAACAGGATGAGGCTGGGAAGCAAGCAATGAGGGGTGGAATGAAGAGGGATGAGGAGGACAGGGGAGCTACAGGAGGGTGGCAGTGCCCTACTGGCACATGGATTCCTGCACAGGGCTACTAGTTATAAATACATCTGTTTGGAATATTTGCGTTCAGTTATCTTCATGGATATGTATTTTACTAATTAAACTGTTCCAAATTTTAACATATACAGAACTGTGATTCAAAATTGTCATGCACTTTGCTTTCCCACACATGCCCAGCATATAAGAAATCCAGTTTTTGTTCAACCCTGAAAAGACATGCAATGGTTAATCTTTTTAAATAGTAGGTCTAGAATGTGAATTTGCTTTAGTTTTCATTTCATTTTGTAATAATTTTTTAAATTAAATCTTTATTATTCAGATTATTACATTTGTATCTCTTTTTTCCCCTCCATAGTACCCCTCCACCCAGCTTCCACCCCTCCCTCTGCCCTTAGCTCCCTCCCATTGATCTCATCCATAGATGTATGATTTTTGTCCAGTCTCTCCCTGTACACCCCTCACCCCTTTCCCCTGAGAATTATCAGTCCACTCCCTTTCTGTGCTCCTGATTCTATTATATTCACCAGTTTATTCTGTTGATCAAATTTTTAATTCACTTAATTTTTAGATTCACTTGTTGATAGATATGTATTTGTTGTTCATAATTTTTAGGCTTTTATCTTTTTCTTATTCCTCTTCTGAAAGAGTACCTTTCAGCATTTCATATAATACTGGTTTAGAGTTGATGAAGTCCTTTAGCTTTTCCTTATCTGTGAAGCTCTTTATCTGCCCTTCAATTCTGAATGTTAGCTTTGCTGGATAGATTACTCTTGGATGTAGGTTCTTGCTATTCATCACGTTGAATATTTCTTGCCACTCTTGTCTGGCCTGCATCATGTCTGTTGAAAAATCAGCTGACAGTCGTATGGGTGCTCCCTTGTAGGTAATAAACTGTTTTTCTCTTGCTGCTTTTAATATTCTCTCTTTGTCCTTTGCTCTTGGTATTTTAATTATGATGTGTCTTGGTGTGGTCCTCTTTGGATTACTTTTATGTGGGGTTCTGTGTGCTTCCTGGACTTGTAAGTCTATTTCTTTTACCAGATGTGGGAAGTTTTCAGTCATTATTTCTTTAAATAGGTTTTCAGTATCTTGCTCTCTCTCTTCCTCTGGCACCCCCACAATTCTGATGTTGGTACGCTTGAAGCTGTCCCAGAGTCTCCTTACATTATATTCACATTTTTGGA